>CAJQZM010011040.1:0-10796 GCA_907164665.1 Colias nastes | reverse complement strand
TTTTTTTAACTAACTGCAAAAATCCTTATTAAAATAGTTAGTTAAAAGATTTTTTTATTTTGGACTCCTAACTTACGAAATTAAAATCCGAACAATGTGAATTTTTTTAGAAATTATAGTCGACAAAATGATTATTTTCACCAAGATATTTGACTTAATTGAATATAATTTATACATATTGCAATAAAAGAATGTCTTACTTATAAGATAAAATTTAAAAAATCAACTAAGGTACCTCTATTATTTTTCTACAATTTTTTTTAAAGTACTATAAAACACTGCGCGCGACCCGATTCAAATCAGTCGGCAGCGAGCCTTTCCAGAGAGAGGACATGTTGCTCGGCGCTCTCCTGTGGACCTATGCTGTTCATAGTAAAAGGATAGCGCAAGCCGCGATCTATCGTAATAGATCGCGGAGATTTTGACTTGCGTTAAATTGAATAAGCGCTCTTAAGTAAAAATTCGATTAGTATAAGGATGTACAGACAAATCATTTTTTGGAAAATGTTTATTAATATAAAAAGCATTCGAATGCCATAAAACAAAAATATTAAATTCAAAATGTTAATTCTATCTGTACGTGTAAAAAAAATATGATGTGTTGCATAAATTTAATGATTTATATTTTACTCTTCGACGTAATACATACAAAAACTACAGAAACAATTTAAATAAATGTACCATCAAGTATTTATCCAGTTATTATCTTTTTCGTAGAATTGAATAATTTTAAACCATATAATATAAAATACATATTATAATTTTAAATAAAAAAATGTCCATTTCTTATACTAGCACCCTTTAATGTTTGCAATAAATATCTCAAAGAATGTCTAAGTTCAGGACTGCGATTAACGCATTTTATTAGTGGCCGAAATTAATTCTGAATCAAATTATGTCTGGCAGATCCTCCATTACGTTAACACCGATCTCATATAATGTTTTAACGGCCGTGTGTTACACCGTTGTGTATTAATATTACAAATGTTTTTTGGATTACGTACATACTTCTTTGTATTAGGTGCTATTGTATGAGTATTTGTAAGTAGTAAAGCAAAATGTAAAAATACGATGTTAACATTGAAGTAGATAAAAATTTTCATTTTTTGAAGTGAAACTTCTTTATCGGGGTTGGAAAAAAATTTAGTGTAACATTTTTTCGTTACGCGTGACATTTTTCCGTTACGCGCCATCTTTTTCTTATCCCTACCACGCGTGATTCGACATATTTCTGTAAAGTTGCATATAGTAAATTATCTTTTGAAAAATAAGGTCATAAAGAAGTTTCACTTCTTACGTGTGTACACTAGTACACGCACACATTTTTTTATGATTAATTGTTGATAGAATATTCGATATAATAACTATACTCATTCGATATAATAAGCTTCCGAAGTAGAGAAAAGAAAATACGGCAGGTTTCTTGGGAGAGAATGGCAAACAAAAAGTAGAAAATTCGTTTAAATGTCTTTAATTTCTGAATATCTGTATGGTTAACTAACAGTGCCGCGCGGTTATACCAGCGTATAACAGCAGCATTTATTCCGTTCAGTATTTTTCCCGTGAAAGAGTAACAAACATACATCCACATATTCAAAATAATGTCAAGATATTTGACATACGCAAATCACATTGAACAATAAATTCGAAATTACAACACCATGCTACGTACGTAGTACATGTTACAGTACGGTGTAACACCCGCCCATATTCCACAAAATCGAACAATGAGGTTTTCGTTGAATCTTTATAGGCACCGAATTTATTCTTCGTTCGCGATTTTGGCCATTCAATTACGCTCGTGGTTGAACATAAACGTTTAGGGCGTAGGATTAAGGAGTAATTACTGAGAATTGTACAGCTTTAGATTCCCTTCAGGCTGTTAAAAGAATTCTGTGATAGTTAATGGGATGGAGCGTGATTTAATGGGTTTTTTAACTTGAAATTAATCTGTTGGTGTTTTACCTAGCTGTTTAATTTCAAAATGTGTTTAATTAATGTTGCCGTAATCTTAATTTTTGATCAAATTTTTTCCTTCCCTTAAGAAGTCGGAAGAAGTGGCGGAAGACTCAGGTTCGAATTCCGCCTCGTCAGCGAATTTTTTCTATTCATGCTTGAAAAAAAAAAATCAAATTCAATTAAAACGCTTGTAAGAGCGGCCGTACACGGACTGCTCGAGCAGTTGACGGCTGAGTGACGTAAACGGAATGCTCGAGCGGTCGGTCGTTGACTGCTCGCGTACGGCTGCTCTAAGTGCGTATTAAAAGACATATTCACAAAATATACAAATTTGCATTATATTCGAAATTTTATAAAGTAAGCTCTAATTTTATAAGTTATCTCTAAATACTCCAGGTCAATTATACCGTCTTCAATTACAAGTTTCAAAGTAAATGACAGCAACAATCTTATGAGAATTCTATAAAATTCCTGCCCTTGTAAAAAATATAACTTTATTGAGAGCTAAGATCTGGAAATAGTTAAAGAATCTTAAAGAAAGTTGCTATTCGGTGAAAAATTTCGTTTATTTGTTAGAAGTTAATTTTTTAACAAAATAACTGTTTGAATTATTTTATGAATTGCTAGAAAGATATCTCAAAGTGAAATCATTCATTTTGATTATATAGTAGTATCTCACTCATCCATTATCTAAATTACGCTAACAAAACACAGTAAAAATGCCCATAAAAAATCAATTAGAATTCGTATGTAGACAGACACACACGAACTATAATAGACAATAATAAAACCTATTGCATACGTACTTATGAGACAATAGTATGCAATCGATTTTATTATTTATCAATCCAACACCAAATCACAGACTCAGTCCTAAAAAATGTATATTGTTTCATCAATCTTTAGCGACTAAAAGAAAATATTCAGCGCGAACCACTTTATTAATACCTTTTCATTAAATTAAACAGGAATCCCCTTTTGGGTTAACATTTCTCTTTTGAATTGAAGACCAATAAAACATACGGATCGAAATTTTTATTCCACACGCCGAGTTCAATCGTTTATTGTTAGTATTTACTAACAATAAACGAAATAGAAAACGCAAATATCAGTCGAAAAAGTTAGCCTTTTATTTAGCTTTTTATTTAAAAGGCTAACTTTTTCGACTGATATTTGCGTTTCCTATTTTGATTGCTCTAAATTATTTAAGGGTTTTTCAACTGTAAATAAATGTATTTATTACGGTAGGAATACGTTATTGCAAAACGTTGAAATAGTTTTGTTATACGCTTGTGTAGTTTATTAATTTTGACTGTGTTTTAACGCTTCTTTTCATATTATTAGATGAGTATTAGACTGACTTGCGTTTTTTTTTAAATAACACATTGTAATTAAAATGTTTAATAATTTTTATTCAGTCATGTAAATGTAGAGTTTTTAAAAAAAAGATTAAGGTGAAAAAAAAAGCGCAACTCTATAATACGAAATTAACTCCCGTAAAACACAGATTTTGTTCAATAGAACATGAAATATCCTTAATTATTTATCTGTATAGCTACTCCAATCTTAGACTAATGTTTTAAATGTAATTTCAAAGATGGATAGAAAATCTTTAAATTTTAATCTTGGATAGTTAGAAGATGCTTTGCAGGTTTCATTTTGGTTTTATTACGAACTAGCTTTCCGCCCGCGGCTTCGCCCGCGTTTTCAAAGAAAAACCCGCATAGTTCCCGTTCGCGTGGAATTTCCGGGATAAAACCTATCCTATGTGTTAATCCAAGTTACCCTCTATATGTGTGCTAAATTTCATTGTAATCGGTTCAGTAGTATTTGCGTGAAAGAGTAACAAACACACACACATCCTCACAAACTTTCGCATTTATAATATTAGTAGGATTTAGATAATGATAGGCTGGGTATAAAATTATCTTTCTCTACGATATCTATCTCTCTTATGATTAAGTTTCATATAGTACTTATAATTTATATAACAAACGATAAATCTTCATACAAACTTATGTATTTATACACACACAATAAAACTCTTAATAAAATACACATAGAGCAATAAAGACCACACCAAAAAGCATAAATTACAAAGATTTGTATCCTCAAACTAAAACTTTGCAAATATTTATTTGTTCTCAGATAATAATAAATTTGCAAGGGGTCGAATAAATCCCTTGGGCGTTGAACGACGCTGCTCCAAAAATGGATGTGATTGGTTTCGGACCTTTTATTTTCTGAATGAAAATCGAGTTTTCGTCCAGTGCTTTAAGCCCTATTGTTGTTAAAATGAACAATCGGGTAGAAAAACTTCCATTGTTATTATAGGCATAATTGGCAGGCGTCATAATATAATATTAGTAATCTTCATTAGAAGAAAATATGACTAGATACAGCTAACTATTAAATAATTATCTATAAGTATAATATAATATCATCTATATTAATATTATAAAGAGTTTGTTTGTGTGCTTGAACGCGACAATCTCAGGAACCAGACTTAAAGTCCTCTAGCGATTTTTTATATCTATTATTTTAGTTTGTGATACTATTTCGTAAGTCTCTACGTATTATAATTTCAGAACTGACTGTATAGAATCAATTAAAAGAATTCAGGGAAAAACACTCACGGCGGATTGTGAAAACTGTTTTGCTTGAAAATTCAAAGTCTGGTTGGATTAATTTCGTAGAACACGAAGCGTATATCTAGCTATAATATTACTTCACAAATCACGTAAATTTATAGTTCCTTTGTTATGAATCACGCCAGATTATAATATTATATAACTCGTTTCATATAAAATATTTAAAATGTTATTTTTATTTCGATGATTAAAGACCACGTAATAAAATACAAGACATATCCTAACTTCAAGCAATCCTGAGGACTAATGTTAAAGTTCTGTATAATTTATATTATGTCCAGCAAATTAGATAAAATATTTAACACTTATCTCGGAAAAGGGTAACAAATACATCCTCAAACGTCTTAACCCTAGAACCGTACCCATATTAAAATTTCATTAACGGTACCCAGGGGTACAAGTGTACCCCTATGTAAAAAACAAGATTACAAAAAGATTATTAACTTTTATTAAATGTTGACTTATTAAGGTCATCTTAACATTCATTTAGGTCCTAATAATTTAATTTATCGTGGCATTTTTATATTTTTTCTACAATTTACACTCACTTTACGTTGGTGATCAAAATTTATTAAAAGTTTTCACTTGATGCACTGTGTGCGGGAATGACGGAATTTTAACGTGGATATTCACAGTTACATCTCAGATTTTGAAACAGCAGTGGTCCCTGCAGTTATTGGTAATTGTTGTCCTAAAATATCTCCATTACTTTTTTGTAGAGACATTGGCAAAGTTATGTACTGAAATCGTTCTTCTAGGTGAAGTTTTTTATAAGAAAAAATTAAAAATTTTTCATCAGGTTCATATTTTGATGCCTCACCAAGTACCAGCTCTTCTTGTTATTCCACCTCCCACAAAAAATCAAAATTCATCCATCATTTGCCATCAAAAATAGAAAATGAATAACTCAGGTATTCAAATCATGCAGCAAATCATAAATTTGTTGAAAAGACAAATTCATACACTATTTAACAATAACAGTATGTATATAACATGAATGTAAAGTAAACTTATAATTGTACATCAAATTTATCAATAAAAAATATAAAATAAAAGGACCAAAAGGCGAAAAAATAAAATAAATGAACCTTGAAATACTTACGTTCGTAGTACCCAGGGGTACTGGAGTACCCCGACAGGTTCGTACGACGTGTTCTCAATAGCTTGACCACTGATCGAATACGGTATCTACGTGTCTCCTCATCCCCGACAAATACACGGACGCGCAAAAGAAACCGTTGTTTAGAAAAAAAGATAAAGAAGATTTTCTGATTTTTTTTTCATTTGTACCCCAGGGTACGGTTCTAGGGTTAAAATTGCACCAACAAAGACTAATTAACTTTTAAAGTGAAACTTTTATTACATCGTCTCAAACTTTTTGGTCTGTGTAGCGCATGTCGCGTGTATCGCGGCTGCCGAGTAGGTATACCTACTCGGCAGCCGACCGAGTTTCACTTTTACCGTGGTTTCATAAAACCACACAACATTTTTATTTCAACTTATTACGTCAGTAACAAGAAAATCACGTAATTATACATTTAAGTCAAATTAAGGGCTCTTAAAAACGAAAATGAAGGAAGTCCCAAGGGCTCTTAATGAGACGGATTTGGAGTAAAATTTTCTTTGATTCTTGCATTTGTTTTTATATTACATGAGGAAAGATGTAACGGAAAATCTCTTTGAGAGGTAATACTCCTTTCTGTTTATATTTTGATTTTAAAATAATTTATTTTTAGACAAATTCAATTTTATGGAAGAAAAAGTTTGTAAATAAAAATTTTCTTATATAAAAACCAGCTTATTAAGTATTTTGTTTAATTGGATTGGACAAAATGATGCGCATTTGTTCTGGCCATAGTTCTGGCATTGCTCTAGCGGTAGTTTTTTTTTTATGTCAGAGCAAGCAAAGGGGCAGGTGGGCCACCTGATGTTATGTGGTCACCACCGCCCATAAACACTTGTAACACTAGAAGTGTTGCAGGTGCTTTGCCGGCCTTTTATGGACAAATAAGCTCTTTTCTTGAAGGTTCCAATGTCGTAGTTGTTCGGGAACACCGCAGGTGGCAAATCGTTCCACAGTTTCAGTTTCTGTGTTATAACACATTATATATTAATAATGTAGTATTTATATTATATTAAGCATCAATATTATATATTTTCTTTGTAACAAATATCGAAAAGCAAACTTTCAAATATTACAAGTAAAATTATATTTAATTCAAATCTATATGCAACTGGGTGCTTCATGACCTTTCAACAAAACTAAAAACTTTAATGAACCATTTATAAGGTCTTTTCTTAATCCAATACTGAATTTTATAACCTTTCACAGACTTTACTAAGCATTTGATCCAATCAAATGGGCGTTAAAAAATTTATTTAAAAAGGCTTTACTTTATCTTTTGTGGTGAGATTAAAATTTTATTATTTTACTCTTTTTAAAGTTTAAATTCTATCTATAAATACATTTATTTTGAACTGAAAATTCATACATTTTCTAAAGTGACAATAATAAGATACAGTTCATCAGTTATACGTATAAAAACATATTTTTTTAAATCAAACAACAACAAAGCTTTTTTAATTCTACCCATTTTCATTCACCAATAAGAGGAAAAATAATCACAAAATCCTATAAGGTGTGCGAGAATTGTCCAGGCGTTGCTCATTTGCTGGGATTAAGTTTTAATTCACGGGAGATCCCCTCTTCTAAGGCTAGGACTCATCGAGCGGAAAAAAACGCCACGTTGTATAGAAATGGTAATAATTGTCAAAACACTACTACAATAATTTTATTATTGTATCTATGTTAGTATTTTCCATTTCTGCTTAACCTTTAACTGACGTGGTATACGTCTCACAGACGTCGTTATTTTTATTATGACAATATTTTTCAAATAACGCGACGTGCAGCGTTAAGCTTTGGTCTGGTGATCATGACGCACAACGCTGAGGTATGCGGTTTGCGATGCCGGACACTCAATCATATGAAAAACGTCGACAATGTTCTCTTGTTCCGTCGCAGTATGCGTCAGCGGCGAAGGGCAAGCGCGGTGAGTGGGGAGGTGTACTCCCGCACAGCGCGGCGTCATTCTCGATTCAACGCTGCGGTGTGCGGGTATGCGTCACGGCATATATGAATGCGACAATATGAATTTTTTGAAGACAATTTAATAGAATTAGTTCGCAGCTATCTTTCTTTATATAAAAATAAAGACAAAAAACATAAAAGTTTGATAATTAAAGAAAATTGCTGGAGGGAGATAGCTGAGAAGCACAAATTACAGCAAAATTGTTCATGTTCACGTCTACCTTGGTAGCTGCGGCAAAATCAACTGACCACCTCTCCGCAGGGACGGTAAATGCTGCGTCGTGACGCTGCGTTGGGGCGCATACCTCAGCGTTGTGCGTCATGATCACCAGACCAAAGCTATACCCTTCCCGCTACCTTCCCATCCCGCCATCTTGTTGCCGCCAGTCACGGCCACCAGCGCACCGAGTGCACAGGTGTTCACACAGGAGCGATCGCCGGCTCACAGACGTAAGTACGGTGTTTATGTACAAAAACTAAGCATGTCTCTTGGTCGTCACCTCTGTGTTTACGTAGGTAGCCACATAGGGTCTCGTTGACGTCACATCGGTTTTAATTTTATTCAATTTCGCAGAATGCCTAGAAAAAAGAAATCTGCACCAAAGAGTATGCCACAAACACCTATGCTAGCTAGGAGTATGCCAAGGAAACGGGAAAGAACCCCAGTTGAAAGATCAACTTCTCCACCGGCACTGCATTGGACCAACCGACATGCCTGAACCTCCTCCGTCTCTAAAAGCCAAGCTAATCTGGAACCTGGAACTCGGAAGACGTGTGCAATATGTCTAAGTCGCCTAAAAAGAAGAACAAAGTACTATTGCTATCAATGCAGAAAGCCAATGTGTCTTACATGCTGTCTTCAAATATGTAATGACTGTATACTACGACGTTGAAAATGTACCGAATATGTGCCTTGTCATTTTTTTTTATTATTGAAGAAAGACTAATTATTTTTGTTATTTTTTAATTATAATACAAAGAAGTAACGATTATTTAAGTTCATTTGTCGATTGATGAGTAGGTTTATAAAAAAAAAGAGTTCCTAAATTTAGCTAAGCAATTATAGTGTATTCATGAATAAATGTTGATTATTATTAAATTAAGGACAGTAGTTTTATTTTATCTGTAATAAATTGTTCTAAAACATGTATGAATCAATTTGTAAAACCGTTACAAAATAGTATTGTTTAATTTATATTATTTTATTTCAATTTAATTTTTAACGTCTATGAGACGGTACTGCGGCGTTAAAGTTACATTTAGACCAGGTCGTCAGCCAAAGGTTAATATGAAAAATCGATCGAAGGATGATCGTAACTCGATGAAATCTGATGCAAAGGGAAATATTTAAACCTGTTATGTCAGTTAGGTATTGTAATTAATATTTTTATTACTTGTATATTAAAACTGTGAGCAAATGGTCTTCATGTACCAAATTCCTTATATAAAATACCTACTTATATCTAACTTAATTTTAATAATTTAAACTGTTGCGTCGTTCCTACTAGATTACTGACATCGTATTCCTGATAGGAAACTGTATCAGAATTTTCTCACTGATAGTGCAAAAGCTAACCATGTTTCATACCTCGTTACGTGTCTACTACGATACCGAAGCAAGTAATCTATGAACAATGGAGGCAGTTTCATGAAAGCTTAGCTTCACGCTTATAGTATACATAAGATTGAGATGCTTTGTTCATCACAACATAGCATGAAACTTCATCACTACACTGTATAAAACAAAATCGCTTTCCGGTGTCTGTGAGACCTATGTATGCTAGATCGGAAAAACTACCCAAATGATTTACATGCGTTTTTTTTCAATATAGTGATTCAAGAGAAAGGTTTATATGTAAATTAGCTCTGCGCCCGCGGTTTCGCTCGCTTTGTCTAAAACCTAAATTATATACTAAACCCCATAGGAATATAGGGACAGAGAAAGCAACTTTGTTTTATACTATGTAGTGATCAACTGCACACTTGCGAACTTGGTAATAAATGAAACATTAGAACTTTTGAATTAATCGCCGCGTTTTTTCGCCCGCTTATATACAGCTTTTGGAGTCCAAATAATTACACCGGGCTGAATTTTAATTGCGAGGTAATTGGAGAATCATGGGATAAGTCCTGATAGAAACTTGCTAGACTGAATTTTTCGGTAAATTAAATTTTCAGTTCTATTCGTTGAACAAAATCTTGATAAAATTGCAGCTTGCTTCGTTTTTTATTTGTGAGCAAAGAATCACACAAAATGAATTAATGAATTAATTATTCAATTAATTTTATAAAGACTTGTTAATTTCTTTAAAGTTTTGAAGGTACTTTTTAGATTTTTTCGTTCTATTATTACTTGAATTGGCACGTGTAACCCGTTCTTAACCTATTTTGAAAAGTCAAAATATTTGGAAATATTGAAAATATTATGATATAAATTGGCTTTGGACACTAACTATACCTAATTAGCTTTTAAAAGTCAATTTAAGTGCGAGTTATTTCATGCCGTAATTCGCAAGCAGCCAGTTAATATAATAATATTATATAAAATATTTTGCTCATTATAAATGTATTGAATATTCTCATCACGTCCGTCACCAAATATCGCAAAAATATTGTTACAATCGCACTTAATAGGCGCAAGTTTAAAAACAACCTTATGCGCTACATGTTAGGGTGTAAATTGGGAATAATAAATTCGTCCGGGGCTTTTTGGATCGCAAAGTAAAGTATGTTTCCTCGATGCCGGAGGCTGCACAAAATTTCCATTTTCCACGCGATTTACCACAAATTAATGCTCCGAATCCGTCGACGCCTCACCAATTTATGTGGGGATTTGCATCTAACTAAGTTAGGTCTTAGTTCTCGAAGCGGATCGATAATTGCAACAGCCCAAGACTTTGCAAGCTTATTGCTATTTGTTTTGGACAATTGGTCTTATTAGCTGTATAGTGGAAGCAATTCTTTTAGTGCTAAAGTTAGCGGTACTAAAGAGTAAGGATAGTTGTGTTCGCTACTCGTAAGTCTGTGTCTTGGGGATAATGAACATTGAATAGAACTATTGCATATATAGGCCAGTAGAAATCGACACAAAAAAA
>CAJQZM010011039.1:0-37521 GCA_907164665.1 Colias nastes | reverse complement strand
ATTAGCTTACCTTAATCATGTTTATTTTCCACTAGCTGTGCCCTGCGGTTTCACACGCATTGCTCCGCTCCTGTTGGTCTTAGCGTGATGATATACTTATAGCTTATAAGCCTTCCTCCTGCATAAATGGGCTATCTAACACCGAAATAATTTTTCAAATCGGACCAGTATTTACTGAGATTAGCGGGTTCACACAAAAAACAAACAAACTAGCTGTGCCGCCCGGCTTCACCTGTGATAGACTGTCGAGGAATGGTCTTACCAACTCAGAAACCTCAGTGGGCTCAGGAAAAACACTTTTATGAAAATCATCACATTATGAAATGCAACGCTTACGATTATAATAAAAACTAACATTTATTTTGTGAAAATAATATACCTAGATACAATTTGTAGAAAAAGCTGTCCTGTAGGTACCATAAATTTAAAGTTTATTTTCGTTACAGTATTTCATCTGTACCATAATACTTTGCTGTTACATAAATCACCAGGATCTTCCCAGAGTATAAAACTGTTGCTATTTTTCTTCACTAGTTTTCAAAACCGATTTATCAACACGGCACAGCTAAATTTATTACAACTTTCGCAATCAAAAATTCATTTAAATCGAATTAGTGCATTTCTCTTACAAAATTTAATTTTGAGGGGCTTTGTTATCTATGTATCTTCACTACATAGTATAAAACAAAGTCGCTTTTTCTGTCCCTATGTCCCTATGTATGCTTAAATCTTTAAAACTACGCAACGGATTTTGTTGCGGTTTTTTGTAATAGATAGAGTGATTCAAGAGGAAGGTTTTAGTATATAATTTATTAGGTTTTAGACAAAGCGGGCGAAGCCGCGGGCGGAAAGCTAGTTTGCTGTTTTGCTATTATGAGATTTTAATTGTCTTTTCTAGTACTCCCAATTAATTTAAGTACCTAGTATGATAAGTTGTGATAAAAACCATTTTATTAAATAAAGATGATCATATTTTTATAAGAAGTTCAATTACATCTATCTCATAAATTTAATTGATAGAAATAGATTTATTTTGGCCAAAATCAATAATTTCTATACTGCATGGTGTTTTTCTGAGGTTTGATCCTACTAATATTATAAATGCGAAAGTTTGTGAGAATGTGTTTTTTTTTTTTTTTTTTGTGTTGTTTCTCAATGTTAGCCAGAAGGGCTTCTACATTTTAACGCCGACGCGTGGGTGAACTGAAGGTTCACCCTGGTAGCGACATGCACAAGGGCGTCCCCCCTTGACGGGAATCTCGAACCTCGGCTTGGGCTGTCGCTTGAGTGGAAGAGGCCGGAAGGGCCCTAGTCGGACGGGATGTGTGTGTGTGTGTTTGTTACTCTTTCACGCAAATACTACTGAACCGATTACAATAAAACACACATATAGAGGGTTACTTGTTTTAACATATAGATGGTAACTTGTTTTAACACATAGGATAGGTTTTATCCCGGAAATCCCACGGGAACGGGAACTATGCGGGTTTTCCTTTGAAAATGCGGGCGAAGCCGCGGGCGGAAATCTAGTAGGTCAAACATCAGAATAACACATGACCTATATCTACACAATAATTAATAAAAGTCATGAAACAAAATACCAGCTTCACGATTATTGTAAAGATTGTAGAGGGAATAAAGAAAAATACAGATTAAATTATTAAAATTTATTTATTTGACTAATAATATACACAAATTAATACTTTTAAATAATGTCTTAGACTTAACGTATACATTAAATTGTTATTTTAAATAAATTATTTAACAAAGGAATAAATTAAATGTCTTGAAAGCGAATAAATAACTTATAGTATTTATTGCACAAACATCACAGTCTATTATTTATAGATATATTGTATCTTCGTCATAAAGAAAAACATATAACTCTTATTAAAATTTCGTTTACATTTCTTTTTGTTTGTTCGTTTCTTTCGAATAAAACAATACAGATACCTATGTATATTCAAAATTATCGATCCAACATAGCTTTTGTTTGATAGTTGATAGTAAATTTAAACGCATAAGTATACAGGATGTCCCACTATTGGTATACTAAGCGCGAAGGTATGCTAATTACTTAAACAACAAAATTACGTCAAAAATGTTTTGCTAAATTTTTCCTGATAATCCATGTTTTCTTCTCTAGCTTCGCGCAGCCGGCACTTACCGCTTCGCTAATGTGAGAATTTTGTTTATGAAAACATAATCTTAAACGATAGCTCACGTGCGGGTGGCAAAGTTGGGCGGGTTGCTTGTTATGGGTGTTCACATAGAGTTTTAAGAATTCATCTATTTGAAAAAAAAAATGCGTCTGGAATTTTATAAGTATTTTTTACGTACTCAGCGTATGCAAATCTATAACCTCCTTTGAGCTTAGTATACCAACAGTGGGACACCCTGTATATTATAATAAACTGGGTACATAACTAAACTGCGCTTTGTGTCCTTTATAGTGTAAGTAATTAGAATAAAATTGTTTATAATAGAATTATTATTTACACGATTAGGATTTTCGCTATTTCGATGACTCGTTTTGGAATATTTCATTACATAATATCTAATAGTAACAGTATACATAATATTTAGAAATAATCTAAGTATATAAGTTGTTCCTTTGTACATAAATATTGACTAGTTTTGAGCGGTTCAATGAAATCCTCTAAATCAGAATTTATGTTCCCCGCTAGCCTCTTTGTCGCTTGATTTTGGTTTCTCTTCCTTTTCTTTGTGTTTCACGCCATCCTCTGTGAAAAAATAAAAATGATTAGCTTAATATTATACAGCTTACAAATAATGGTATCCATCACGTTAAAGTTCAAATTTAGCTTAGGATCTAACTCTCACTCTCTCACTTCAGAATTGTAACCTTTAAGGGTCGATTTTTAATGCCTTTTAACGTAAATCGTATAAATAAATCGTATCAGTCAATTTTTAGGCTACATTCCGCTCCTGAATTTTAAATTATGAAATTTAAATTTAATTATATTCTTCAGTTATTATCATTTATGACTCAAAGTTTAAATATTATAAAACTTACCAATACTAGCTGTAGGTTTCGGTTCATTCCAGGGTTGGACAGTTCCAGAGTAAAATAGAAGGAAGAAGAGGTTGCTCAAGAAGTAGCAAGCAATCGAGATGAAGAAGACCTTCCGCCATTCTGATGCACTTGTCTGTAGAAGAAATAAATCAATGTACAAGTATAGTAGATACTGCTTTGTTTTGAACCTTTCAAGGTTTTGACGATGTATTTCCAGTTATATGTAGATACAAATTATTTTTTTTTGTAAAAGGTAATTTTTTTAGTCTTCAATATTTTTAGTCTGTCTGCGTTGAAATTTTATCTGGATTTATTTGTCAATAATTTACTTTAAATGTAGGTAGTGTTAAGTGTAACACTATAATTTAATTAAAGATCTATGCATGAATCTTTTCATATTCTAGTAAGATACAATATTAAATGATTTATATATAAAAATAATAATAGAGCTATAGTTTAATATACTTACTTCATCCCGAACGACGAGGGTCACGCTCAAGGGAGCCATGATGGAGAAAATGTTTCCAAATCCGTTGGTGATGCCCATCAAAGTACTGGCGAAGTTTGGAGACAGGTCGATGTGGGAAATCTGTAAAAGGAAAGAGGATTAAACATTTATCTATAAAACGTAAAAAGTAACCCATTTTTTGATGAAAAACCATTTTACACTAATTACTGTCTTGTATTGATAAGTATTACTGACTATAGCTTTACGCGATAATATTTTGACGTGATAATGAACATAGTTTAGAACATAACAAGTAGGATTTTAAACCAATTTGATTCAAGCTCAAATTATTTCTCAATTAGTCTGTAAAAATTAGCGTAACTTACTTACTTAGCGTTACTTTAATTAAATAATTTAGTAAACAGCAAGATCAAACTTAAACTTTTTATCCTGCACAAAGCTACACCTTGTCATAAACACATTAAAATAAATTTAGAACATCGTAATACGGTATGGTATACTTTCAGCTATGGTATACAGCCTATGGTGGCATTTGTAGTAATACTCACTGTAGATAAGGGGTTCACACTCGTATACGCAGGGGATGGGAAATGGGAATGGCTCGTTACGTCGCCAGTAACTAGGGTAAACACACGTCCGCTCACGCCCGAGGCTGCTGCGTGACTGTCTCCCCACTACCCGCGAACCCGAGACATCCGGGGATATAGTACCTTTACTCAAACACTATACTCACCAAGAATCCCACATAATGAGCGCCATTCAAGCCAACAGTGACGGTTAACATAGCAACTGCGAGTGGCACATGACCAGCTGGGATATACGAGAGACCTAGAAGAGCTGCTGCTGGTCCCCAGAATGCTGGAAAATTTATGTAAGTATAAACAAACTAGGTATATCCGACTGCGGCTTCGCCCGCGCAGTCAAAGAAAAACCCGTATAGTTCCCGTTCCCGTGGGATTTCCGGGATTGCGTTATTTTTCCGGGATAAAAAGTAGCCTATGTCCTTTCTCGGGTATCAAAATATCTCCATACCAAATTTCATGAAAATTGGTTCAGTAGTTTAGGCGTGATTGAGTAACAGACAGACAGACAGAGTTACTTTCGCATTTATAATATTAGTATGGATTATGTAGAATACGTATTTATAGGTGTGAATGTTGTAGGAGCTCACGCAAATAAAATTAAATCAATGTAAAAGGAAGAAGGTTGCCTGGCAGAGATGGCGTTTAGTATGTTGTACAATAAAGAGTAAATAAATAAATAAAAACAATGAGTAATTTAACATAACATTAACAACACACAAACATAACATTATAACAGGAGACTGTCAAATTTTAATAATATAAAATATTTAAAAAGTACTCACAAATAGTATTAAAGATCTTTCTGGTAGCACCGTGGCTTAAAATATTTCTGTTTATCAAGAAATCAGCAGTCCAACTGAACACAAAACTGAGGATGTACATAGCAGCGTATGGTAATGCTGAGTAGATTCCATTCTGAAAGAAACAACAATTAATTATTTTTGTATACCTACTCGTAGATAATAAATTATGTAGTTTAAAATTTAAAAAAGAGCGTGTGCTAACACACGTGTCAGAAGTGAAAATTCTGTGGCATCGGTCAGTAGCATGAATCAAATGCATACAAATTACAAAGATTTAAACTCACATCTTTAATAGCAACACCGAGAACTTTGTCCATGTAGGAAGGCATTTCAGTAAGAAGAGTCCAGAAGCCCAAACTTTGACCGCAGTGAGCGAGGAGAATAGCCCAGAACGGAAGAGATGTCCAAATTTTCTTCCATGGTGTAGGCATGTTCTGAAAAGAGGTACCTAAGTATAAATTTATAAAGAATAGAAAAAATTAGATCACGAGGCGGGGCTCGAACCCGCATCCTTTCGCACCATTCCGGGGCGGATGACTGACCAACTCGGCCACTCGTGACCCGCCAACACCAAAAATATCAATTTCAACAAAAAAGGTCGCGTTCCATCGTTACAGTATTGTATTCACTGGAAAGTGTTTCATACTGGTTGAGGTGGTTGTTAATCATCTCAATAGATGGCGCGCGGTGTGTCCCTTAGGCACATAAAACTGAAAGAATAGAATAAATTCGATCGCTCTGGCGGGTCACGAGTGGCCGAGTTGGTCAGGCATCCGCCCCGGAATGGTGCGAAAGGATGCGGGTTCGAGCCCCGCCTCGTGATCGAATTTTTTCTATTCTTTATAAATTTATATTTATAAAGCATTTGAATGCCATAAAACCAAAAATATCAATTTCAAGAGGTAAGTAACAAATAGAAACAGCTGTTTTTATAAAATATTTTATGATAGAATAACATGGCTGGAGCATATCTATTTCTATTATGGTTATGATTCTAATTTTTTGCTACAGGTATTGCTATATTCAACATGAGATGGGACAAGAAGATTATGGAAAATAAAGTTAACTTCCCAATAGAATAACTTAAAACCAACATAGCTATATAAACTATATCGCAGGTAAATTTCTTGATTTTGATTCATTATTTGTATTAAAACCAGAAACAAAACAACCTTCATATGAACCTTGAAATTACCTTAGACTGATTGATATCAGTAGCTCCAGCGCTGAGTTCAATGAACTTCTTTTCTTCTTTCGATATCCACCTGCAGGTACCAGGGGTGGAAGCTCCGAAGATGAACCAGAGGACAGCAAATACAAGGCAGGTGATACCAGCAACGTAGAAGACAGATGGCCAGCCCCATTTGCTCTCAGACAGCCAACCGGCCACCACCATTTCGATGATGGTACCGAGTTGAGAGCCTGATGAAGAGAAATATAGGACAAATAATATATCTATTTACGCAAATAGTGATACGTCATAATATTAAAAGAAAGACGTGTTATTTTCACCAAGTATAATTACTACAGAACGATTGGATAAATTCTAGTGAATCTGGGTTTGTTTGCGTTTGCTTGGATGGGGATATTATAATTGAAATGAACGATAAAAACTGTTTAAATTAACAAAACTGTGTAAAAAAATCAGTCTACCCGAGAAAAGCAGGGATGAGCAGCTAGTATTGTATAAGTATGACAAATTGTTTGTTATGTAGGTAGTGGTTATATACGAGTAAGAATAGCGAACGAAGAACTATCTCAACAAGTTTCGTATGTTGCCTAATTTTCTTGCTGGCAAAAGTTTAAAGTGAAGCAGATGCTGCGTTGTTGTTAAAATATTATATAGTATGACTATAGTAAAAATATTATAAATAATACTATTCTTCCTTCTGGTGATACCCGAGTATTATGGAGAGAAACATAAATGCATAATAATAAATAAATATTTATATTTATCTCTCTTCTTCTGTTCACATTACTCTATTAATTTGTGTAAGACAGATGATAATTTAAATAATAACTGTTATGTGCAAAATTTAATATTTTCTTATAACTCTTCTTTAACTCTGGATCCCATTATACTTCTTTTTACGATTATTACATACAACAACTTTACAATCTCCCTAGAGCATTAGCAATATTGGGTAAGAATTGAAATTGTATTTTTTCCTACTGTTTAATAGTTAGGTGGTGTATTTTAATCTAAGTTTCTCCACGCTAGCTAACTCAATTTTGAAAACAAATAGTCGTGGTTTCGATACGTTTTGCATGTTGCTTGTAATTTCCCACAAGACTTGAGATGGAAAAATCTAGAAACAATTCCGTTGAACGAATATTGTTAGTTTTTATTTGTTATTCTAAGTGAATATTATTGAAAACTACTTACTTCGTGTTTATATATATTATATTTATATTCTCAATTGAGTGTATTTTTCCAAGGTATACGATATCTGGTTATCATAATATTACAAATTATGGCTCTGAAATGCTATCTAATAGCAAGCGTTGGCGATAATTAATATCTGAAGTTCTATATACAATATTAGGGATTATGTATTATGATTGGCTCTAATATCCTGTCAGGGACATAATATTATATTATAGGCACTGGTGAAGTAGCTTGTCGCTTGGAAGAAATTCTAACAACAATATTTTTCTTCATATTATAGTCAAATACGTACCAGAGTATACAATAGTTCCCATCCGGCTTCTCTCTGACAACGGTGACCATTGACCAATAAGGCCATGAATGCTTGGATACAGCATACCCTGGGATAGACCCATGAGGATCCTACACGCACATACTGCTATCCAGTCTCCCTGAAATCACAAAAAACAATTTGTTTTACAAGAAGATACGACCATACTTGTAATAATTATTATAAAGACCCCTAGGTCTATTTAATTTAGTAAATAAATATGTAGTTAGTATAGTATTATTTTCATCCAATTAGAATTATAATAAACTTTAGAATATTTTATCAACCATACCTATATATTGTTTTCTGTAATTGTTCACTTTTAATAACAATCACCATAAAATTAGAAGCATCAATATCGTCATAATATCACCTCAAAAGTTAAAGGTATTAAGAATCGGAAAATATTAAAGCACAATTTTGTTTAACAATTGATGATCAAATTATTCGATCGAAATAAGAAAACAATTCTGATGAAGAAATATTCATTTCATTTCATTCAATACATTCATACCTTAGTAGCCAACAAAGGTGTGAACAGATTGACAACGCCCGTGATCAGCATGGACACGAGGACCAGCATTTTCCCGCCAAACCTTCCAGCAATCAGACCAGCTGGGATCTGCAGCACCACGTATCCCCAGAAGAAGGAGGATAGGATCGTGTCCCGGATGCCTTGCTCCCATGCGAACACCTGGAAAAAGTTGTTTGGTTAATACCATACTACTTATATCCATACTATTATATCCATATCCATACTACTTATAGCCCTACTACAATAAAGTCTATCTACTGGGATAGTTTCATTTATTGCACGCCTCATAAGCGAAGCGTTGAGGTGGGTACTACTGTCACTTCGCGCAAAACATCTGATTTTTCAAACTTAAAATGTCTTTATGTATCATACATTGCACTTGTAAGATAATACATACACACACATATTAAGAAAAAACACTATTTTTAACATTCATGATATTTTTGATGTCATTTTTGTTATTTAAACTAGTTAAAAAACAGTTTAAAAAAGTTCTGTCTTGGACGTCCGTGTGTCTGTATGTGCGGAGGATTTTCTTGTTAACACGATAGCGACCGAAATACTTTACTAATCGAGTCTTTTTTTTTCTCTTACGCTTGAGTATGCTCAGGAATAGAACCCTTTCATTTTTCAGGGTCTGATTCGATGTGGTTTAATTGTTATTAAATAAACAAAAAAAAATATCGACTGAGATTATGAGGCGTGCACTTTTGGATTTTCCAAACTTTACTAATTTTGTCTAGTTGAGGATATACTTGAATTAACTACATTAATTTATAAAGTTGAAAAGTTTGTTTTATTGTTTGTTCGAGCTAATCTGGGAATATATCCTTGAATGAAAATATACTTAATAAAAAACATGAATATCAGTTTTTATGCAGTAAATTACAATTTTATTGGAAACTAGCTTTATTGTTAATTAATACAAATGAAAAATACTACTTCGTAATTATTTATCATTATTGATTTACGTATATTTCCAGTGTTAATTGTTTAAACAGCTTGTAATTCGCATATTTTATAGCAATGACGTAGACTATGTTGTTATTTAAAAATTCTTCGAATAGGTTATTATTTTTGCTGCTTTCTATGTATATATTTTAATCTGGATCAATCCGAGTCAATAATAATTTATTTGGGAACGAAAGTTATACAATTTACGTAATGTTACATAAAGTTATAAATAAAGTGCATTCAAGTAATAATCTAATTATATTTATAGAACTGTTTCCATCCGCATAAAAACAATGTATCATTAAGGACAAATTGCGGGGTAATAATTAGAAAATTATTGACTGCTAATAGAGCCTCATATACAATGAAAAAGGTATTTTATCACTTTACATTCTCATCTTTACGTGTGACAGGTTGTGACGCATTTTGAGGCAGACAATGGGCCTTATTACGTCATATTATCCATTCTAGCGATATTTCCTGTTAAGGGAATTTCAATTAGAAAAACCTATTTTTAGTTGGGAAAATTTGTTTACGTTTAAAAGGATGTGATACGAGAAACTGATAGTACCTATAGAAATGTAATCTTTTTTTCTATACTTCGATTAAATTTTTCATTACAAGAAATTTATTTAAAACTAGCTGTGCTCCGCGGTTTCACCCGCATTGCTCCGCTCTTGTTGGTCTTAGCGTGATGATATAAATGGCGTATAGCATTCCTCGATAAATGGGCTATCTAAAGAATCTAAGAAGAAAGAAGAAATAATTTTTCAAATCGGACCAGTAGTTCCTAAGATTAGCGCGTTAAAACAAACAAACAAACAAACTCTTCAGCTTTATTATTAGTACCTACAGTTATTTCATTTTATTTTCTTCTCAGTATAGGCAATGCCATTTTATTAAATAGTTTATATTTAGAGATTAAAGACTTTAACGCATTGTAAACGCGATTAATATTTTGTGCATCTTCTCATACTTTATAATAATATTACGTTATTTTATTATCATAACTTGGATACATTTTGCCATCGCTTTGATCATTGACCTTTAGACAATGTATGGAAATGTTATAACAACATTAAAACCAAAATAGTTCCAAAACTTTCTAATTAATTCTGTATTTTGCTTTACGTTCTATTTTCATCAAATCCTAAGTAATTTCTTAGTAACAAACTTCCCTTATAAATTTAGATACTGCGTAGGCTTTATCTAACTAATTACTCAGTAACTTTTTAAATAGAATTGACAAGAATTACGGATTTATTCCTAATCAAAATTAGTATAATTTTACGAAGCATAAAAGTCCCCAGAAATTCTAGTTTAGTTTTATCATAATTCTTTAGTTTTTCTTCAATAAGATGGTCGTCCTGACGATAAAAAACACAACAAAATATAAATCGTAAACACGTGATGCCGTGATCAGAAGAAATCCTTTATATTAAACATATAACGTAGAAACCATACACTAAAAACACAATATTTAACTACCATAGAGAATTTAACCCTTCATCTTTTTAAAAATGTACTGGACTACATATTTTAGAATTCTGCACTCAAAGGATCAATGGTCCTTCACTGGAATTCTGTTTGAAGTTTACTTTCGGGGTTTTTTGTGAAATTTAAAGTGCCACTTTATAATAACGAAAAAGAAAGAATTGTACATTACTATTGTTTTTCTATACAAGTAAAGGTTACATTTTATGAATCGTACGTTTTAATTACGTATTTTTTTACATTACAAATCATTTGGAAAATATATTTTAATACACGAGAACTTTTTTATTTCTTAGTTAAATATAATATTAGATGTCCGAAACTACTGCACCGATTTTGAAACCATATTTTTATCCCGGTTTAACTCATTTAGAAACGGCTTGTTACATAAATAATTATGTTTTATGGAATTCCCTTTTCCACCTGCATCATAGCAATTTCCTTCAATCTATTTTGAAAACAACATGAATGCAGTTTTAATTAGCAAGGCTATTAGAGACATTACTTCATTACCTAGTTGCATAACGTATTGATACGTTCAAATGGAGCGAGCTTATCGTAGGCCTTGATTAAGAAATGTTAATCATTACTTTTTCTTCGTTTGCACGTGTATTTTTGTTTATGGATCGTAGCATTTGCGATTAAAGTATTGGGTTGAGGAAAGTTCAAAATTTATTATATTATGAAGTGAAGATCCATGTCCCCTTGTGGGTTAAGGGGGAGATGCATTATGCATACATCAGTTTCACTGATCGATTTTCTGTGTCCTGCCAGACCGAGAAATTTTTTTCTTCTTTGTCTCCATCGGGAATCGAATCCAGGACTCCTCGGTTCTGCGCTCACGCGTCACCCAAGGATCTACGGTCCCCCGCGCGAACCAAGGATCTACGGTCTATTATGAATTATGAACTAACTTAAACTAAAAATTTTGTAAAATAGGGGGTTCTAAACTGTAATATAAGTAAAAATATGGCAAAATGGCTTCAGATGATGAAGGTTCATTTTTTACTGGATACTGAAAAAATATGGTGTTAGGAACAATATGTTTTTCCTAGATTAATCATTTATATATATTAATATCATAGAAAGAATACCAAACTACGCACAGCTGGTTACAAAAATCGCAACACTTTTCCAAATACAATATTTACCTTACCAGCGTTGTAAGGATACGAATTCCACCTAACGGCTAGATTACTTCAAACCCTTAAATTTTAATATGTTCACGCGTGGTCTATATGCGCTAGTGTCAATGCGAACCTGTGGATCGAGGGTAGAATACAAAATATGGCTTTCGCACTTGCGTTTTAATCCTCTTTTTATTATTTATAAAAAGCTTTGCGCCCGCGGCTTTGCTAGCGCTGTCAAAAGTAAACAAAATATATCGGTACTAAAACCTTCCTCTTGAACTTTACACTCTATTTGTAAAGAGAAAGCCCAGCAAAATCTGTCCGGTAATTTTAAAGATCTAAACAAACAAACACACAGGCGGCGGAAAGCGACTTTGATTTATATTATAAAATGGTGATAGTGAAGTTGTATTTTTTATCATCCTATGAGTATCTTCATCATCATCACTACATAGTATAAAACAAAGTCGCTTTCTCTGTCCCTATGTCCCTATGTCCGTCCCTTTGTATGCTTAAATCTTTAAAACTACGCAACGGATTTTGATGTGTTTTTTTTTAATAGATAGAGTGATTCAAGAGGAAGGTTTTAGTATAAAATTTATTAGGTTTTAGACAAAGTGGGCGAAACCGCGGGCGGTAAGCTAGTAACTGATAAAACACGATGTACAAAGAAATGTGATCAATTGTTTTCAATTCCATATTTCTTTTGTCATCCATGTCCTTTTAATTAAAAAAAAAACTAATTTTAATTTAACTCGCTCACAGTGTTTCTAATGCAATTACATGCTTCAGCAAAATGCAATATGCGTGTTTAATTTTTATATAATATACTTCTATTCATATAAATATTTATTTTGATATAATAAATCTCAATATTATAATGGTGTATGTTTAGCTGTATTATCAGAGGTATTATGAAAAAAATTCTGAATAAATTTGAATCTTCCTAGATAAAGCCATGATGGAGAAGAGCCTATGTGGAAACTGCTTACAGCCCGGTGATATAATACAGATAATATGGCTATAGTTACATATTTCAGGGATATTTTTTTATAATAAAAACATTCGGCGTTTTTATTTCAAATTTAGTAGTGCGTTTAAAAACGCCAGTGCGAAAGTTTTACAACATTATGTAGCGGGTTTCCTTTGATTTTCTCGGCGGGACGTGGGTAGCATTGAGTTACATCTGTTATAAGGGACCAGTACGATGGACTAATATGTTAAGGCGATATATGCAGGGACCGTGTATAGATCATATAGATCGTAGTAGGTATAGAACACAATATGAAACAGCATATTATATTTTTCGTAATATACGTAGGATTGACTTCATCTATACTAATATTATAAAGAGGAAAGGTTTGTAGGTAATTATGTATGCATGTATGGTTTTCACGCATAAACTACTGGACCGATTTTGATGAAATTTGGCACAGACAATCTTTAGACCCTGAGAAAGAACATAGGCTACCATTTATTGCGAAATATGTACCACGGGCGAAGACGGGGCGGACCGCTAGTCAGTTATATCATCATTTTTTTTGTATTTTAATAAAAAAAAATCATTCTTTGTATTTTGAAGTATCTTTGTATTGTATGTCTTATAGAAAAATATGAATAAGAATGTATGTTTATCTATTCCGTATATTTAATACTGTGATTTAATATTTCTTTGTTTGGTTTAAGATGCGAAGATGTCATTCTGTAAACGTCCAAGAATAATTAATTATTGCCAGCTTAAATTGACCGAAAAATAATAACAAAAAATACTTGAAAAATACACTTTGTTGTTTATGTCGTGAAGACAAAAAGACAAATAGTTTTTATGATATGCGCCATATTTGAAACGATACAAAAAATATAGTACAAAACAACTAGGCGTGATAAATTTTAAACAATGACTTTAAAGCTGGTTAAATTCTATAGAAATTAATTATACACACGATTTGCTTGGCTGTGTTTTTGTGATTTACCCGGTAGGATCAGTGGTTAGTGCTAAAGACTATTTTGTTGAGTGTGGGTTCGATTTTGAAGTGGAAAGAAATAGGATGAACGAAATTTCACAAGTTAAGAAGTTCATATTATTGTATGATAATTTTGTAGGGTCAACCGGGGCAAATGCAACTATGGGGCTATGGCAACTCCTTATCATAACTCATTTATTAGAGTTGTTGTAATATATCGCCACCTATGATTCAATAGCTCAACGACTAATAAAGCTTACAAGTAATAGATGGCGCCACTACGATGAAAACTATTTGATTTATAGGCCATTGTGTCAAACCGCTATTTTGAAGTTGGTGTGCGTAAAAACAGGTGTCGGGTTTTGTAGACAAAAAAATTGTTTAGGAGTGATTTTTTGCAGGTGTTTTTGATTGGACACGATTATCACAAGCCGTTAAGCTTATTTCATTTATATTACAGTGCGTTAGTTGACTCTATTTTGTGTTATTGATGCAGTTACATTTGCCTCGTGAAAATTTCACTATGGGGTTATTGCAACTGTGAGATTAGTTACAATAGCCCCTTATATTTTTGTATGAAACTAAAAACACTAGTGATGTGACAGTGTCGATATTTTTAATTTATTATGTATCCTTCTTGGTAGTCAAAATATACTTTCTTTATGATTAATTAAAGAAGAACCATCGATTTTTTCTTCGATATTATACCTAGAGACGGGTTCGTAAGTAAAATTCAAATTAGATAAAAGAAGCGTGGTTAAAGAATATAACTAAAAAGGATAGGTAGGATAGTTCTGTGATTGTTCAAGTAATTTTTAGTAAACGGTTGACTAACTAATAAACGTATTTTGTTTGGTTTACGTTTTTAACAATATTTAACACAAAGAATATTATTTGTTCTGACCAAAAACTAAAATTGACTTAGTAGGTAGGGGCACTGTATTTTTTTTTTGTTGCGATTTAAAGTGGTAAATCAAAGTACTTACATGAGTTTTTCCTCTAAATAATGCGGCGCCATCTACGATCGCAACGTTATTGTAGCAATAGTTTCCTAATACACAATAGTACGATACAAATCACACGCAGAATAATAAAAAAATATCGATGAATAAGTTTTTTTCATTCCCCACACTAATTCTCTAACAAATAGTTGCATTTGCCCCACAATCAGAAAAATAAGTTTTTTTCTGAAAACTAGTCCTTGCTACACGATAATACAGTTCAAAATCCTATGAATAACATGAAATCTCATAAATATATTCTATATTCGTTGTTTTATATGAAATAGAAGAAGAGCTATGGCAGTTAGTTGCATTTACCCCCGACTAGGGGTTAATGTAACTTTTTCTACCAATTTTAGGAAATATTCTCACTACCAGTTATTTATAAGACTATTGTATTGCTTGATTGGTTTAAAATAATCTTAAATAAATACAAAAATCACTAAATGGGTCAAATAAATGACCAAATATAAAAGGAGATAACTGCAACCGATCAAACTTGAAACTTGTTATTTTTTAGTTGCATTTGCCCCGGTTGACCCTATATAAAAATGTGTTTGTTATGTTTACATTCATAAAAATTCCTAGTTATTTGTTTAGTTTAGATACTAGAAGATATCCTTATAATATTATAATAAACTTAAGTATTGCTCGTCGCTCACTGCTTTCCGATTACACAGAAAGAGAAATATTTTTAACCGACTTCAAAAAATGGAGGAGGTCTTCAATGGTCCTCAATGCAGCCGGTATATTTTATACAAATATTGAAACAAGTAAATCGGGTTTCTTCAAGCATTATCCATAATATAGTGAAGGTTTTTAAAATTCTAGTCACTAAATCTAGCAATTTATTCAGTCAAAGGGTGAAATCCCAGTAGATATTATATGTTCAGGGACCCTATAGTACATGACTTGAAAATCTATTGAGTTACTGTCATTCGTCCATTTTGATGCCCTTAGGGTAAGGGAAAATGTGTGCTTGAAGACTTATAAATACGGCAGTATTTTTATGTCTGGAGTAGGTTTTAAATCTTTACATCCGTATAATCTCATAGGTATAGAAGCTTTATTATAAAAAGAGTTGTTTCGAAAATATTCGCCTCTATTTGAAACTTTCATTTTGGTTATATTATGATCAGGGGGATACCAAGTAGTATTACAGCGTGACCATGTATCGTTGATATATTTTGGTGTGATATTTTAATTTTTATTGGTACGATATACGTAAAAATTATTAATGCAAAACGGAACGCAACTTTTATTCTGACATCATGTATCAAAACATGATAAACAGAGATTGGTGTGTATACGAACTTTGTTTAGTTGTCATTTTGTTATTTTCGGGAGTTACCCGCTAAATCTATAATTTACATTTGACAAGAAGATTACTCAAGTACTAAGAATGAAGTTGATACTTATCTAAAACTACCAAATTTGTCACCGTCTGAAGATCAAGTACCTATCCATTTTCCGACATTGAGAAAATTGGCCCAAAAATAGTATTCATTTTTAAACCATCTACATTATCGTCTGAAATATTCTTTTGAACCGCACTCCGCAGGAAATATACAGACAGAAAAAAGAAATCGTCTTAAGCCTCATAATTTACGCATATTGTGTTTTTATTTTTATTGTAATAAAAATTTTCCTGGAGTATATTTTGATTATTAAATAAACGAATCAACGTAACTTTTCTTTGCTGTTTTAATATATTTTATAAATATTTGTATTCGTATTTGAAGAATAGTAAAAAGGCTATTAGTATTCGTAAAAAGTGGTATTCGTCGCATCACTTCTAAATAAAGTGACGTTAGTTTATTATTTATTTTCACAAATATTGTAGTGTTAGTTTTAGTCTTCATTTTATTTTTATTAATTTTTAATAGTTAAACTATGCATGCAGAAAATCTAACTAGAAATGAACCAACTCGCGGGCGGTAGCTAGTTGCAATAAATTAAATTATCAGGGTCGCTAACATGACACTATTAATTATATCTGTTATTACACAGTTTTCTAATTAATAATTTTACGAAATCAAATCGAATAGTCAATTGCTTTCAAGTACCTAAGACCTTGGTCACATTTCATAATAAATAGAACCTGGATTCTTTTGCTAGTATATTTTATATTGTTGTTATTGTATTATTAATATTGATGACGTTATTTGTTAATTTGAAATTCGCGTAAACGTGCATGAAAGGTCGTTTGTTTGTACGAATTTTTGTAAAGACTAACTTTTAATGTTGTGATTTGCTAGGCTTATTAACTCGGAATTTGCCGGAACAAATAGCTATTAGCTAGAGTAGAATGTATGAAGGTACCTTTGCGTATATTTTTTGTTGTGTTGACCGTAAAGTGTATTTTTTAATACGATAGGTTTTGAAGTAAACTTTATTTATTAGTTTTTATAAAATTTTAACTTATGCTACCTACTAAAAATAATATTGCTTCCTGCTTCCAGAATTCCGCTAGGCCTGATATCAAATAAAAAAAATAAACGTAGTACATATTAACTCAATGTTTTTGCCTCGTGATAAGGGTGAGGCAGATCAACCAGCTATTATATATTATGTACCTATGTCTATACTTGAAATCAAAAGCTTAAGAGTTTGTTTGTTTGAACGCGCGGAAACTTAGGAACGGCCGTTTCCAAAAAAAAATCACCGTTAGATAGGTGCGTGATCCTTGAGTGCTAATAATATAACACGCTAAAATATGTGTAAATATGTTTTTTTTTATTTGCATGCACCACGAGCAAAGCCGGGTATAAACATAGTCTCTAATAAAAGAAAAACTTACCGGAAAATCGTACTTATTCGGCTTGGTCATGGCCACTATGGCTAAACTCATGCTGACTCTCGTGGCATATGACGTCACGGTGGAGAGAAAGAGAAGGAAGATGATCACGTGTCGCATCCCGAAGGAGCTCTCTGTAAACAAATATACATTTTATTATCATTTTCGGTGCATTTTTTCACGTTAAGCAAACGAACGGGTTATAATATGTTTTTAAAATACCGCGAAAAAACAACTTCCGCTAACGGGTTAACCCGGCGTCATTGTGGCTACTAAACAGAACTTGGCCGTTGTGGCCGGGTAAATTTTACCCATGTACATTATTGTGCACTGAATCAAGCTTATTCCAATATTAGTTTACTATAATAGGGAAATAGGTTGTTAAATACATTATTAATAAAAATCAAACATTTATTTATTATAAAATGAGCATATTACTCATCAAATTAAATCTTTTTATTCTGCGATAATATTTTTAGAACATAACTTAAACGTTTATTCGAAAACATAACATAATAGACATTTAGAGACAAAACATAAAATTTTCTTCAGAACATAAACATGAAATCATGAACTATATAAAACAAAGCTTATTTACTAATAATGTACCGACTTATTCGCTATCGAGATCAACGCAGCGTTTTCTGACCTTGTGCGGATGTTGGTCCGAGGTGGTTGTGAAGACCATTTGGTGGAATTGTCTTTACCAATATAAAACTGCTGGTTACTTGTTGAAACAAATACTTCTTGCTCATCATCGCTGCATTCCTGTTCCGTATCACTGCCTTGACTTCGCTCTGAAATATGGTCGATTTCACCCTCGTCGTCTGAACTGCACTGTTCATTTTCACTGGCGTCAGCTTGTTCAAACAAGGCTAGGAGCCGACGTTTTTCACTTTCGTAAGACATGGTTCATAAAACTGTGCAAAACGATATGCAATTTATCAATAAACAATAAAAAACAACAAACACGCTGTCTTTATAAATGGTACTTGGCCATTGTGGCCGGGTATAACTTACCCGCACGCTCTTTACACATGTCTACACTACAAGGTAGCCGCAGCAACACAAAATAGAGAAGAGAATACGCGAACAGAGGTTAACGACCGCAGCTACTGTAACGGACAAAAGACGTGCGCATTTTGTTTTAAAATTATGACAGTTTTAAAATGCGTCGGGTATTAGATACCCGGCAACAATGACGCCGGGTTAAAAAATAACAGATCTAAATGTATTAATTAATTAAAAAATAACTGTATGAAAAATAATATAAAATAACTATATTTGATAATCTCGTCCTTTTTGGTTTTGATGATTATCGGAAAATCACTACATAGTATAAAACAAAGTCGCTTTCTCTGTCCCTATGTCCGTTTGTAACTACGCAACTGATTTTGATGCGGTTTTTTTAATAGATAGAGTGATTCAAGAGGGAGGTTTTAGTATATAATTATTAGGTTTTAGACAAAGCGGGCGAAGCCGCGGGTGGTAAGCTAGAATGGTATATTTTAATATTTAGGTTTACAAAGGTATCGAAATCATAAGCCATGTGTAAAAGAACTTGGAATCAATAAATTATTACCAAGTACTTTTTGTGTTAAGAACTACAGTTTAATACTTTTTATGTTAATAAAGGTTATCAATCGTTGACTGTATTAAGAGGTATCGAAGAAAGTATAGTATGTTTGTTCTAAAAACATGTTATTTTTAACTCTTCAAACACAAACCAATAGGTACTGAGAATAATTATATACCGTATTACATCGAGATTTGTTTATGATGCATCAGCTCAAAATCTGAATGATACAGTGGAATCCCCGTGCATTGTCCAAAACTATTGGCCTTGACTTGTAATTGACCTTTTTGCTAAAAAAATACCTATCTAAATTTACAGAGTTACAGAGCTAAATATGGTCATGCAGATGCAGTAATTACTACCTACTACAAATTAATTATTGTAATTGTACACTTGTAATAGGTACCTACTTAAATAAAAAAGAAATAAAAAAGAAATTTTTTTAGAGAATCTATGATAATAATTATTAACAAATCGTCCTAGCCTTTCTTACATTATAAATTTAATCAAGAGTCAAGACCTACCCTATATTATGTATATCCAACAACATTTTACAAGATTTTACCTTGCAAATCCTCTCTCAAGAAGTTATCACGAAGCAATACTATTTCATCTTCGAAACATAGGATTTTAAGTGAATTCAACACAACCAAGGCACGAGTTATTTCCTATCCTTTTCCTATCATATAATTATATAGGTTTAAATGTGACCAAAACATAACTAATGGGTCGTTTAAACGTGACTCGCGTTTCCATGGGGTTTTAATGATTGACGCACGGCTACCTTCAGATCACAATGGATAATGGTCAATGGATAGTTTATGAGTTTGGATGTAACCTAATTTTGGATGACATGTGTAGTCACGTGATTGTAAACCGTGGCTTGTTATTGTAAAATGCAAGGTAAAATGGAAACTAAGTTGCGTATATTGAAGTCATATACAGAGAATAAGATAAAAACCCATGGAGGGTTGTCGCGTAAAAACCACAGGACAGTTCTTTGGCATATTATGATAATATATACAGTTACATATTTTGTAAAATTAAATTGTAATACTGACATGATTAAAAAGAGCAACTATGGAGTTTCTTGCCGGTTCTTCTCCGCAGATACTGCTTTCCGAATCGGTGGTAAATGTTAAAAATATCTAATGACATTTCAAAAGTGCTTCTCGAAGAAGTCTAAGAAGTTATGTCTTTCACTAGCGGTTGCCTGAGGTATCTTTGAATCATGCCAAATTAATTTCACTTCTGACACGCGTGCTCGGCACAGGCTCTTTTTTAAAATCGTCTTAGATAAATTTATCTTGAAATTTTTATTAATACTAGAAAAATAACAATATATTATAGATATAGGTAGGTCTCCCTAACTATAATCTACCATGCATACTAACAAAATTCAAGCTTAATATATTAACTCACCACAATAATCAAGATCATTTTCATATGTCAATTTAATTTTATCAGATTTCACTGATGATCTTCTTCTCAGTCCACTTTTATGTATTTGTATGAAATTATAAACCATTTTAACTCAAATGTCTTGTTTAAAACTAATATTTTCTTATATTTTTAGTGATGTTCATAGAACACTAAAATAAGGAAACAAAAAACATTAATATGAATTATCGGCAAGATAACGTTACACCGTACACTTTATTACTGATAATAATCTATGTTTATATGATTATCGCAAATTAACAATACTTTTACTTAAAAAAAAAGATATATCTACTAGCAACGTCATAATAATAAATAGTCCAGTATTATCTTTATTAGAACCTATTCTTAAATGTTATTTTTCCAAATAAATAAATTTTATATTGAATTGTAATAAAATCGGTTTAGCCTTAATTTTGTGGAAATTAGTAGTTAGAAAGTCAACAGAAAGTCTACATTTTACATTATTATTTATAATAGGTAAGGTTAACAAAATGGCTAACATAACATTTGTGCAAATACAAGATAATGGATCAAGTACTTTTTGTTTAACTTTCAAACACATTAAGAATCTATTTATTTAACCCTAGAAAGATAATCATATTGAGTAGTACGGGAAAGATAGTCATGCGTCAAATTTACGCATGTTTTTTAGTTAGCTTTATGTCGAGGTATATTATTTTTTTTCTATAAATTTTTAGTTATTATATATTGACAGTTATATTTGAATAATTAATACTACAAATAATTTATTTATAATTATTTTTATATATATATAAAAACGAAAACATTCAACGTCTGCTTTAAATCTACAATTCTTGTAACACATATTATTTCTAATAAAAACTTATTTTTTACCACAATTATCAGACTTTTTTATATTTTATGTATATGGTGTACATATAGTTATATGAAAAATTAGCGAGAAACAACTTTAGCACATATCAACGTATGCTCACGACATATAACTATGTTACATTTTTTGCAGGACATATTTGCCTTTCGTCATATTTCAGAAGGACAAAAAGTATAGTAAATATGTTCTTTTACTGAAGGCCTCCTCAGTACTTTCTTACGATGTACCAGATACTACATTTGTCAACAAATTGGAGATATTATCACGCAAATATCTTCTCAAAGCTGGTTATTCTAAACGCCCACGCATAAACAAAGAAGACTGTTCCATGCTTCTATATTTCATGTTTTTAGGACTCAGATGTTTTTGTGCTTTGTTGTTAACATTGTAATTATTAATTTAATATGCAATATGCAGGCAATTTTAATGATTCCATAAAATAACGCCATTGGCCATCTCATTATCTTCCTACTATAGGACATCAGGGAACACATTCGGTCTAATGCATCTACTCCGCCTGTTGCTTGAATGTAATATATCATCTTTGCTTTGTATCTCATCGGCAAAAGCTTCTTCTGTGTCGCTTTGCTCATTATCTTTATTTTCGTGGTCCTCCTACTTCACTATCGGTATCTTCACAGGGACCCTTATCGCTTTGCATAAGAGCGGCAAGTATACAATATTCTTCCAATTTTCTATCCTCAATTGTTTTCTATATTTGCATCAATATGTATAAAAATAATTTTTTAACATAAGTCACAATATACAGTAATAATTAGCTAAAAAATATTCTAACTACCATAGAAGTCAAAATCTTAAAAGTCACGGTAAAGATAATCATGCGTAATTTTGACTCACGTATAGTCTGTCCACTATAAGAATTGCTTTTTGACAGCTCGACGGGTGATACCAGAAGTGATGTACAAAAGATTATCGATTGTGATACTATTTCAATTATAAATTCAAAATATTATCATAAATCGAATCAGGTACGTAAATAATAATTACAACGTAAACATACTAATAAGATATGTAATAATAAGACCACATATGTATGCATTTTATGTTAAAACTAAACTAAACTAATATTTTATTATTTATTGGTTTCTATCTTACAATTTGGTTGTCTTTATGTTTAAATTATATAACATAATAGAAGAGTTTTTCTGTATCGGATACATTTTACAGAGTATTTCTATCGATTATTATAATCTATCGACCCATCATTGAATAATTCTGTGTAGAAATCACTAAGTGGGCGGGGCATGTCCATGAAGAACAATAATTATTTATATGACATTTTAACATAGACAATACAATCCTTCATAGGCGTGAAGCTGTCAAAAAGCAAATAATATAATGGACAGAGTATAGTCGTTATATTTCAAAATCAGTTACATTAACTTTATTGACACGTATACCATAGGGTAGCTCTCAGTGACTTATGAAATGTCCTAAACGCACAGTTATGGATTCGCGACATTTAAAAAGATACAGCTATATTTCGAAAACGCAGGAGTCAATTTGACGCAGACTATCTTTCTAGGGTTAAAAATAAATCAATAAAATAATATTATAATAAAGTTAAACAAACCTTCTTAAACAATACTTATTAATCCATTTAATTCATATTATTTACACCTTTTTTTACCAATATTCTTCAAACATTTTTATATCACAAATATTCTTATATACTGAACGCCATAAAGTCCGTTTATGTACTGGTAAAAGTAATTACTCGAACACTTTTCAACTAATTTGCATTTAAAACGAGAATTTTTAGTTAACAACGCAAGTAAAGAAACCTACAAAATATAAGAACATGTTGTTATTTTTAACTACCGTCAAAAATTCTTAAAAAAATCGTTCACAGTCAAACTTAATTGCTCTGAAGTTAGCTATAAGATGAGATGTAAATATAATTTTTAACCGACTGCGACAGAAGAAGGGAAATTTTTAATTATAATTTTTTTTCTCGCGTAGGTATATTGTTTTATAATCGCGCGGTATTACAAATTTCTATATTTTATCAAAACATATCTTCAGGAATAAAGGTGTAAACTAAAGCCTACACCAAAATTAATTCACTTCCATTCCTTGATGTTAAAGTAAAAAAGTCAGAATTATTTATAAATAGTATGTGAGACACTAGATTTGGATAGTGGCCAGAATTTAAAATACAATAAATTTATAGGTTATAGGTTTATCTATATTTTTTATTTACAATTTTATATAGCTGAAGAGTTGGATTGTCTATGAATAGGAGCAATACTACGAGCGAAGCCGGGTCGGACCCACAGTCCTCTATATTACTATACTCTTTGCCACAGTATCGTATATCATTCTAAATTACTATGAATAGGTGTACGCCTTAATTGATCTTTAAACGATACGATCTAGGTATACCCAAAAATTAATTATTTATGTTTTGTAACAAAAACATTAGAATCTTCACATTTTTTATTATTTCTATAGATTGCAACATTTTCCGCGACATTAAAATGAATTTTCCATATAATGAACGCTTCGTAAAGGTAAACACGTTCGAATCATTTAGAATGGAATAGTAAATGACGGAAGATGATAAAATATAGCTCATTGTTTTTGGTATTAAAGTGACTTGTTTTAATATACTATTAATTATTATTCTTTTGCCTTTGAAATATTTGCAGTAACGTTATATTATGCAGTCAATAAGCATTCCACCAGATTTATTCTGTAATTATGTTGTTAAATAAATACCTATTAATACGCACATAAAATATTAACTAAACAATTTGCGGATATAATAACTTCCTAGATTCGACCTTTCTTCTAAGTTCTAACCATTTGGTATGCGCGACCGATGGTGACCAAGGCTGGACCGAAATAAATCTATAATTTTACCGTCGTTTCTTCGCGCTTCTGTTCCGGTGTGATAAGTAATTGTTTACCATTCAATTGAAATAAAAAACAAATATTCGATATAAGGGTTAAATTCTAGATCAAATCTTGCTTGAATATTGAGTAGTCTTCTTTACTGGATTGTAGAACATTTTGGGCATATTTTTAGTAGGTTGTCGATGTACTGCAGGAGTATATAAGTGGTTTAATAATATTAATCTTATTTTATTAGAAGTAGGTGGTAGCTAATGAGCAATGTGTTGTGTAGAGTAGAGGAAAGTTTAGACAATATAAATTTTAGATGATGGTCCATTTTTGCACATTCTTTTTAATCATACCTACCTAAATTATAACATAGAAAAAGATACTTATGTTTATCATATTGCATTACATATTTTATAAGTAGGCAAAATGATTATCAAGTTTACTACCACATGAATAATTTTCTTTCGTCTGCAGAATTGCTGGGCTAATCATCTGACTTCAACAATTGTTTAATGACAGCTTCATGTGCGTGATCTACGAGACTACAATTCCCGTATACTTACGTCAATCTTGGAATACACACGTCAATATTTGACGTCAAACAATGATTCCAAGTTGACCATCTTATCAATGATAGTAGGAGCTACTCCGCGTGATTCTGAAGTACCAATATCAGCTTAGTAATTGATGCCATTGAGATATATTGTTTACAAATTCAAGTGGTTTGCGTGAATGTTTTGTGGCATAGTTTTATCATAGTTTTGAATATGATTGAGATTATCACTTCATAAGATCTCAATAATATTGAAAGAGCATCTTGGCTAGAAAATTTGACACAGTTATTGCCTGTTTTCAGGAAAATATGTATAGCTGATTGCATAAATTAACAAAGGTCCATGATGTTACAATATATCCTTTTCTTCAAAGACTTAAAGAATTAAAAATTCAAGAAGTAACAATGCAAAACATCTCTATCATATTCCAGAAAATATTGACATTTTCAAATTTGAGTAAATGTCTGTTTTCAAAAACTTCTTATAGTTGAAGTTAGCTTACATTAACAAAGGTCCACGATGTTACAGGATATTTTGTAGCATCATGGATATTTCTTGTAGAATTAACAATACCAAAATATCTACATCATCCTCCAGAAAATATTGAAATTTTCATGCAAGTTTTGTCGAAAACGATTAATTACAACCCAAAATGCAATTCCTATTGTAGGACAAAACTAACAAAGGAAAACAAATATATTTCAGTGTGAGACCAATACGTTACATGTTATATTAGCCGCGAACTTCGAGAGCACGTAACCATTTCAAAATGTATTTCTCCCGGGAACGCCGCGAAATCCGACGAATTTTTCAACTGCTTCGTTCAAATGGTCTATTTTGTTTTTGAAACTGTGAAATTTAAGGCGTGTGTACATGTGTGTTCATGCCTCATGGCTTATTACGTTTCTAACAATGTGTCCAGTCTTTAGTTTTTGAAGTTAACCTTCTTTAGGCGCGTTGAGAGTAAAATTTAAAGGTCACGTCATGGTTTTGGTATCTTTGAATCTTTCCAAAGAAGTTTCACTTCTGACACGGGTGCTCGTCACACACACTCTTTTTCTATTTGTATCTATAATATATACTATGTGTTGTAAGAGCATGATAGAAAAAAGGTCGACTAGAGCAGATCAATCTTGTTGTTGATTATCAGATATTATATTATCTAGGTATAGATTCAATGTTATTGATATCTAAGTAGGTACCTATAGTCCAGTACAATATGACTGTGCAACTTTGAAAATAGTTTCTTAACAGTTCTTCACCGTACCTAGAAAAAAAAATTCGAATCCGTAAAAGTTTAAAAAATAATGATTATCCCTGATTAATCATAACACGATTAATTAATATGATATTTTGATACTATAATATAATAATTATTCTCATTTAAAAAAATTAGATTACTTTTTAACGAGTTGTAGGTACGCTGCCTTACAATGCCCTAGATTTATTTTCCAGAAAACAAAATGCTGACAGCGGTAAAACACTTTGCTCATTTTGCTCGTATTAATTTAGAATTTATTTGCGGGTGTACTTTTCTTTTTAAATAGTCATGATTTATTAAGTAACTTCGTGTTCTTAGTATAATTTAGTGTTGGTTTTACCCTTTTTAATTTATTAAAGAACAAATTAATGAGAACACTGATTATAAATTTAAATTGGTCGTCTTATAATTTTTTTTAAGAATAACCTTTAAGAATATGTAACAGGAGTTGAATTTTATGGTGAACTATGACCAGATAATTTGAAGAACAGAAGAATATTTTCTGCACATTTTTAAATAAAATATTGAATATTATTTAAATTGGAATGCGGGACTGAAAGTGTCTGAGGTCAACTGCTAAGCCACTTACAAACTTACAAGAGTGACTGAATTCGTTCTATCCTTTAGTCAAACGAACCGCTTTTTCTAAAAACTAAATACATATTTCATATACCCAATAACTTAACATTAAACGGAAAATACTTAGCTGAGAAGAAAATAATTAAGAAGGACACGGGTAAAAATAAAAGGAACGACTGCAACTTTCCCACTAAGTCCTTTCTGTCCGCAACAGTTTAGCCACTAATTGCGCGATTAGTTCGATTGCAACTTTAAATCTACTTCTGTAGAGTCAGTAAATTCAGAAATGAGTAGTTAGTAGGTATACATGAGTAGTTAGTGTTCATATTTATTTAACTATAAAAACACTTTCACATAGGTAAAATTCGTTCTTCTTGTTTGATGTTACGCGAGTATTATACATTTAGAAATTAACCACTTTAACGGATTTAAACCCGATTTATTTATTATATTATTATTCAGTCTCCCAGAGACCATGCTCGCAAATCGCGTTTAAGATAAATACAGTGACTTAAAGCGTATTTTTTTCTTGGTTTTAACTATATGTGTAAATTATTTAATTAATATAAGGTCTACATTTATAATACATTTTTTTTCTTTAAAGTTAAAAAAAATTGAGATAGAATTATATAATAGGAGATAAAAAAATGAATGTCATTCTTATGATATAATACCAAAGTTATGAAATTATTGATTGATGACTAAAAAATTTCAAGTAATTCAGACATTTTTAAGTGGGTTTGAATCACGTAAAAGATTAATTCAATCATAATAAACAACAAATTCCTGAAAAAAGTTCCTGATATTAACTCGTTCACACAAACTTTTCAGCTTTTGCTTTCTATAGATCATTATCTTTATGTTCCCACTGCTGGGTCACGGGCCTCCCGTAAGGGATCAGGCCGTAATCCACCACGCTGACCAAGTGCGGGTTGGCTTATGTGACTAAGCTACTAGTGTCGTCGAACTTTTGATTCTTCAACATATCGGTTTCCTCACGATGTTTTCCTTCACCGTTCAAGCAGTAGTGAAGCTATCGTATCCATACTAACATAATAAAGCTGAAGAGTTTGTTTGTTTGTTTGAACGCGCTAATCTTAGGAACTACTGGTCCGATTTGAAAAATTGTTTCAGTTTTAGATAGCCCATTTATCGAGGAAGGCTATAGGCTATATATCATCACGCTAAGACTAATAGGAGTGAAGCCACGGGGATGAAACCACGCGGAGCAGATTGTATGATATAGAAACTATATTTTCTCGGTTTGATCTCATCAGAGCGCACCCAAACATAATATAATCACAATATAATAGACAAGCAATTAAATACATAACAAAATGTCACATTGTACGTACATTGCTTCGCATTCCACTGAAACTATTGTTGTGCTATTGTTGTGATGGTCATTCGTAAGGACTGCCTTCCATTGGGAGCGATACTTGCGCGATGCGATAATTATGTAGTTAAGTATTAATAATTAACGGTACAAAAATATTTCCTGACTAATTTTCTAAATTCGAGCAATATTTTTTTATTATTAAGTATGTTACACATGAATATACGCTATCAAGTTTGAGTATTCAGATAAAAATATCTAACACGCTCTTTCTTTTTGATTGTTGTATATTGATATTAAAACGTATTTTATTCATTAATTTGTTATAATAATTCAAAACTAACGGGTGAAACTATACTTACACTATAACAAATACAGTATCAAAATTTAGTCTAGCTATATAGCATTGAACTAGCACTGGATTACAAACTTAACTTTATCCACAAATAATTGCATTTTGCTACTTGACATGTACATAATAAGAATAGTTATGTCACGTTATGTACAATTATTGCTATGAGAAGTAATAAGGTACTTTTAGCCTATGTTTTTCAATTTCATCTTTATATTGAAAGTACTTGAAAGAAATGCAGAATGAAGAAAATTTAATTTTGTTGTTGGGTAATAAATCTATACTAATAATAAAAAGCTGAAGAGTTTGTTTGTTTGTTCGTTTGAACGCGCTAATCTCTGGAATTACTGGTCCGATTTGAAAAATTCTTTCGGTGTTAGATAGCCCATTTATCGCGGAAGGTTATAGGCTATATATCATCACGCTACAACCAACAGGAGTGGAGCCACGGGGGTGAAACCGCGCGGAGCAGCTAGTCAATTATAAATTGTAATTATGTATATTAATTTATAACAAATACTTAAAAAAAATACAGTCAAAATATTCTAATTATTAAAGGTACTCTCTATAATCGAGATATAAAAACTGTCCTCAAATCTCAATCTCATCAAGATCGATAAAGTCATTTCAGAGTTTGTTATCAAATATCGTGACACGGAAAATATAAATACATATTATAAGGATATACATAGTATTTTTTATCTTTATTTAAAGAGTTTAATCACAAAATGATTATCTCGTGTTTGATTTTACGTGTTTTATGTCTAGAAAATAAGACTTGCGATTTATTCTTTGGCGTGGTCAAGGGGAGACTGGGGACGCGGTTCAGTCGGTATGTGTAAGTTCAGAATTACTGATTATTCTTAAGAATCTGATTATGCGTATTATTTAAATAATAGAAGAAAAAAAATACCATGACCCTTTAAATTATAAAAAAAAATTCAAACATTCATCAGTTCTATCAGTTATAAGAGAAAATTTTCCGCTTTTTCAAACAGTTGATATCAAATCTAGTACAAATCAAGTTCACGTGTATCGAAGAATCTTATCAAAATCAGAGCATCAATTGTTCTTGAATATCAAAACATTGATATAGGTCAATCAAGAGGTATCTGCTTATATCTCAATAAGCCCTTATCTATAATATAGATAAGGGCATGTATATAATATATTATAGGCCCTCTAGATATGTCATATTGACGACTAACGTCATTTGTGTCAAAGTCAACAATGCAGTATGCCATCTGTATCTTTTATTTTAAGCATAATCATTGTATCAAAAATTTACAGATATAAATAAAAATTAAAGATCATAACCTGTGTTGTCATCTGACTTCAAAACAAGAATTTTTTTATTGTAAAAACAAAAACCCGACTGCTAATTGGACCTATTTATGCAAACAGGGACCAACCCACACCGGATCAATTTCGAGAAAATGAGGTTTTTGTGAAAAGAGTTTGCAAAAAGTATGCGTTGTAAAATTTGGAGAAAAAAAGTTGTTAGGCGTATGTATCATATTGAATCCTATCTAGGGATACCAGATACATCCGGATATTTATTAAATTTTAACAAAATAATCCTTTAAAAACCGCCCGGTTCTGTGTTGCAAAAAAACACTTTTGTGGGTTGGTTCTTTATTGCAAAATTATCTTGATTTTTAATTGTTGCCATAATTAAAGAAAAACGTTAAGCATACGATCAAAACAGGTTAAATAAAACAGCGACAGTTCGCTGGAACTAATTGCAACTTACGTATGCCCTTAAAGTTAACAGGGAACATACAAAACCTTGATTTGACTTGTCGTACTGTATGGATTGGAAAGCTGGGCAATGAAGAAGATGGAAGAAAAACGATTGCATTTAGCGAAGATGAGAATGTTGATATGGATGTGTGGGGTAACAGGAATGGATAAAGTAAGGAATGAATACATAAAAAGAAGATTTAAACTGGTCTTATTACAGCAAGATTGAAAGGGAATTGTCTGTCTTGGTATGGACATGTGGTGAGGATAGATGACGCATATGACTAAGAAAGTGATGGATATGAATGTTGATGGATCCAGAACAAGAGGAAGGCCAAAGGAAAGAGATGTTAGTGTGTAAAGTTATATTATGAAAAAAAAAAGAGTAAAATATGCCCTGATGTTTGTCAGGAGAATAGAAAAATAAACCGTGTTATACCGACTCCAAATAACATGGATTGAGGGCAAGAAGATCATGATAATATTGTAATAATATCAAAATAACAACAACATAATATATTTGTTTCACTTTAATGACACTACTTTGGTATCTAACTAAGATACAGTAGACCCATCTTCTGCTTTCTTCTGTCTTCATGATAGTGACTTTCATTATTATTATTTTTTTTTTTTTGATTTTGAAGAGATTTGTGAAGACAAAGTCTTTTGTTTTAGTCTTTTTACATATTTAATGATTTACATGTAGTTTTCCAGGATATAAACAGTCTTTGTTTTATTGGGCACACTCAATCGGCCAAAATCGATAGCTTTGGATAAAAAACTGTGACCAGACACAAAAAAAAATTATGACTGATTTGTTTTACTGTTGGATGGTCAATCATGAATGCTTTAAGCATTCTCGTTAGTTTGAATTGGATCACGGAGAGATTAAAAGATGGAGTTGAGCGTTAAATACTCTGAAATGACTCCTACGGGGCTCTGCTTACTCTGGCCCACAATGATACGTACTCCCGAGGAGAAATTAACGGATTTAAAAAATATTATGCATCTCATTCCGAGCAACGCTCAAAATTTTTACAAAAACATAAAATAAAAATAAAGACCAAAGATATTGTAGAAGATGATATCAATGGCTTTTCCGGGACTCCCGATTTTGAAGTAATACATGTTTACTTTTAAGTAGATACATTTTTTTTTTGTAAAATTGTAGTATATCAATTTGAGAATTCATAATTAGTGTTTTTTATAATAAAAAACATGATTAAAGTTAAATAAATAGAACATTTATGTAGCCTAATTACCACAATTCTAATGTTTACAAACACAGGTACCTCATAAGTCAAAATTCGTCCAGCGGTTTTGGCTGTAGGGCACGGGCGTGCTAAAGAAATGTACATACATGTTATATAAACACGAAAGACTTAACCTTCCTTCTCTCGCAGTCGGTAAAAAGAAGGAGGTTCAATTTAAGGCCTATTGGGATACATATAGGTACCTAGTTACTATATTATTATTCTTAAAACCTATCTATACTCATATTATAAAGCTGAAGAGTTTGTTTGTTTGAACGCGCTAATCTCGGGAACTATGAACTGGTCTGATTTGATAAATTATTTCGGTGTTAGATAGCCCATTTATCGAGGAAGGCTATAGGCTATATATTATCTCGCTAAGACCAACAGGAGGGGAGCACTGCGGGTAAAACCGCAGAGCACTACTAGTTATGATATAAAAATCTACGTAGCAGTTCCAAATTTCTTGTTATATGTTTTGAATTTTAATTGTCTGCTCGTTGACTAATAATTCAACGTAACATGTATATAATTTACTAGACACTCCGCCCGGGCTGACCCGGAAAAAATAGATAAAATATATTCTTTTACTGTAAAATGTAGCTTTCAAATGGTAAAAAACGTTAAAAATCGGTCGAGTCGATTGAATTAAATCGTGACAAACAAACAAAACTTTTAAAGAGTAATTTATATATTAGAATTGTTTAATACCTACTTTAGATATAAGTGGCTCATGAAAGGTGGAAATATTTATTACTGTCCATAATATGAACAATAACTTATTGAAAACTATAAATTATTATTATAATAACTCCTTGAATGGTCATAGCGTGTTTGTTTTCTATAGTTGTTTTACAAACACCGTTTTCTTATGCGATTTATAAATTTTAAATTGAGATTATTTAAAGAGAATTATTAACGAACGCAATTATACATTTTGACAGGAAAAGGGACAAGGGACGTGCTATATTTTCTTGTATTATTAAAATTTCTGAGTAGGACCGGAGCATGGGTATTTAATATTTATTGAATATATTAACGTCTCATAGAGTCTCATACAAAATTCGTTATAAGGACACATTTTGTTTGTATCTGCTAATTTTATTTAACGAAATCGCGCGAGGTTGAAAATAAAATTGTTTATATCAATTGGAATTTATTTTTGAAGTGAAACTTCTTTAGCCGCGTGAGGGTAAAATTTCAAGGTCGCGTCCATGGCAACACCGTCACGTCATGGTCGTAAGGCGACGATTTGGGTATCTTTGAATCTTGCCAAAGAAAGAAGTTTCACTTAAGACACATGTGCTCGGCAGCTCTTTTTTGACTTAATTCGTGAGAATATACCTAAGGATATTAAAAAAAATGTTACATTACCACATTTGAGGTTTATAATAATGCTATTTATTTAAATAATTAATCTCATGGAATATATTTGAGTGTAATTGTTATTTATTGTTATTAAAAAAATCAGTAAGCTTGTATTCGCTTCTTCAATGAAAACACCTAATTCTAGAGGTCATTGTTAGTTTTAGCCAATTTTTGTTAAAATTAATCATCTGCGAATCAAAAAGTTTCAATTTAAATAATATTTAAAGCTGGTTTTAAGTAGCAGAATTAAATTAATCAAATAAATCAATTCTAGTTTATAATAAGGACGCACTACGGGTCCTTACGATATTAATATTCATAACATAAAGAATATTCGAATTACATAGTTGCATTTTATCATTTAAAGTGCTTAAATTGAAATTGATAATATTGCTACTTCAGCATAACTTTGCAAGAATGTTACAAGCTGACCTATTTTATAAAAATTTATAAACAGTAGAATATTGACTGTTATAACTTGGTCCCTGATATATAAGTGGGTCTGTACTATTCAGGGGTCAAACAACACTGGATAAACAGTGGATATAAGAATTAAGTACCCACATAAAATACACCTTCTAATATTTATATCAATTTTTGCATACAATTTCCATAATACAGACGAAAATTATAATAATTTAAGTGGAATTGATAAAAACCCATTTTATTTTGAAACCAACCAAGCATTGTAATGACTAGTTTAATAATGTGTTCACAAAAAACGGATCGTTTAAATTCCCATAGTAACTAATTCAAACTTTGTTGTGTAACGAAACTAGCTGTGCCCCGCGGTTTTACCCGCTTTGCTTCGCGGAACTACTAGTCCGATTTGAAAAATTCTTTCGGTGTTAGATAGCCCATTTATCGAGGATAGCTATAGGCTATATATATATCATTACGCTAAGACCAACAGGAGCGGAGCCAGGTGGATGAAAACGCGAAGCGCAGCTAGTAAATGATACAAGTTACCCGCCCGGGTTCCGCATGGGTATTCCTGATACTAAATAATATTCTCTGCCGTTTTATGCATGTTATAAACAAATTAACCTTCTTCTTGAATAACTCTGTCTATTAAAAACCGCCTTTATGTAAAATTGCGACCAATTTTGAAGGTTAGCAAGCAAAATTTCAAAATTTACGAATTTATTAAAACACTTTTCGACTTTTGCCGCATTTTGGAAGTTTTTGCAACAGGAAAAATTTACTTTAAAATTAACAAGTTCCTTACGAGCGAAGTCACAATGTATCGTTATTATTTCATTAATCTCTATGAGAAATAAAAACGAAAATTTTACAATACATGTAATTTCCAAAAATGAACTCAACTAGGTTACCACAGCACAGGTTACCTACGTAAATAAAAACAATAATATACCTATATGTTAACTTATTTTAAAATCAACTGTTAAGTATGCAACTATGTTCAAAGATACCTTTGTTTACTTATTAAAATCAACAAGCACTAAAAACTTGCTACTTATTACTTTTAAACTTAAGATAAACTTAGTTTAAAATTACTCCTTTGTCGTTTAACTTAAAATTTTTAACTTGGTAAAAAAACTAGAACAACATCTTCGATTAACTTAAAATCTAACTTAATAACTTACCCGGCTTACTGGTTGTCACTTCACTCATGTTCACACACTACACTGCGATCTAAGATCAAAAAAGATAAATGATCTATCTAGGATCAAGGGCAGTGCCTTGGCTACTCGGAAGCGGACACCGATCCGCTCTGCGCGCGCGCAGCTATCAACAGCGCTTATATATAACCTTATGTACATACAAGCTGTGCCACGCGGTTTTACCCGCATTGCTCGTTTTGGTCTTAGCGTGATTATATATAGCCTATATATTGACCCTACCTTTACTAATATTGATGCGAAGATGGAAGTAAATCCATGTAGTACCTACTTTTTGAATTTAGCCCGGACATACATTTTATCAGTTAATGTTTTGATTTGTATCTTTGTTTAGTGTACATTATTTTGTAACTATGGTAGAAGTTACATAGAGTTTGTGGGGTATACCTTATTAGTTATTATCAATATAGCTCCACATAATGTTGTCTCTATCGAAAATGTTAAGAATTCTCCTTACATTTTTAAGCTTTAAGAAGGCTTTCTAGCATATTGTTCCTATGTTTATATGTAACTAGATTTCCGCCCGCGGCTTCGCCCGCGTTTTCAAAGGAAACCCCGCATAGTTCCCGTTCCCGTGGGATTTACGGGAAAAACCTATCCTATGTGTTAATCCAAGTTACCCTCTATATGTGTGCTAAATTTCATTGTAATCGATTCAGTAGAATTTGCGTGAAAGAGTAACAAACACACACACACACATCCTCACAAACTTTCGCATTTATAATATTAGTAGGATTTAATCCTATTTTTTAAGAGAATTAATTTATTTCTTATTCTCAGGCTATTCTATCTGTACTAATCTTTCCTTTAATCTATTCGAAACATCAGAACAAAAATAGAGTAAATAAACTGTCTTTTAAATCCGTTAAAATCTAAGCTTTATCAACGATCGTTACGATAAACATTTTATGAAGTGTTAAATAAACACTTTATCTTTAATATAAATTTATCTGAAGTTATACACTATAGTACGTTAATACTATAGTGTTTACGTTGTTTGTAGGTGGTTTATAGCCTACTATGAGTGTTTACATCATACATAATATAGACTGTACGTCAGAATGCGTGCACTGCACATAACTGTCACTAAAAATCATTATCAATTAAGTTATAAATATTATGGTGAAGAGTTAGTTTGTTGGTTTGAACGCGCTAATCTCGGAAACTACTGGTCCGATTTCAAAAATTTATTCGGTGTTAGATAGCTCATTTATCGAGGAAGGCTATAGGCTATATATCATCTCGCTAAGACCAAAGGGAGCGGAGAACTGCGGGTAAAACCGCAGAGCACAGCTAGTTAAGTTATACAGGGTGTAATCGTTAAGTGTGCACAGCCGATTATTCCGTAACTATTGCAGATATCAAAAAACTTTATACTGATATCGAAAGCCCTTTACCTAATGAGTAAAATGACAATAATAACTTTTAAAAAATAAAACGGGAAATAACCAAAAAAGTTACATTAAACACTCCCATATACACACACACACACATACACTTTGATTACACCCTGTATAGTAGAGTTAATATAATATGGTAGAGCTAATATATTATAGATACTGTAATAATCGGCATATTTATTCAGAAGCCACGGTATAAAAACCGTCTTTCGTGACAACCGTGATCGAATATTTACTATTAAAGCTTTATAAAACTTATATATTAATGTTTTATAAAGCTAATTCAATCCCATAAAACCAAAATAAATTAATCATATTATGCAAACGAGAATTTGAAACGAACATAACAAGTATGCTTTTTAATTTTTTTTTAACAAAATCCTGTTTACATCAGTGTTAATAATTTGTGCTTTAATTTTTTTTTAATTTTGTTTTAAATAAAAAAGAATGCTTGAATATAATATGTAAACAGTTTGACCGTCTCTGACACATATAAATAAGGAAACTGATATTTTATAAATAAGGATTCAACTGTAGTATCTCCATTACCCGCTTAAGGCGCTTCTGTAAATGCAATACAAAAAAATGTACAGTGAGTTAACGTTTTTTTCAGTTGCACTGCAATATATTTTTTGACGAACATAACATTATCTACACAATAATATTAGGACCTTTCTAAACAAACAAATAGACAATCTTCCAGCTTTCACAAAATAATTAGTAATTTACAATTACTAGGTGTTGAGTAAACAATACGTGATCAATTTGTACTCAATAATAAATGTTATAAAATAGTACAATTAAATAATGTAATAACCATTCTTGATTGCGCAGTGGTCAATGACTTTACTACGACAGAATATATTGGCCACATATACCTTAGTCTTATCTAGTTTCATTGTGAAAGCTTTATTTCGAAAAAATAATTAATTGACTAACCCGCGCGCAAAGGGTGATACTATACGAGCGGTTTTCCCGCCGCGGGAATCCGCTCGCCAAAGCTTCCGCTTCAAAATCCGTTGCGTAGTTAAAGATTAAACTTAAAGCATACATAGGGACAGAGCAAGTGATTTTGTTTTATACTATGTAGTGATTTATTTCTCTACTCTATGTTTATAGCTTTTGCCTAATAATGAAAAATTTCCTGAACACAACGGAAATATAAGCGTATTACATTATTCAAAGATAAAGTTATTTGTACAAATGATTGTGCATTATGAGATGCTAATTACATTAATTAGTCAATCCAAAGCAAATCTATAGTATGCAAATCTTATAGATAATAAAACGATATTGTTTTAATTAATTGCTTATTGACACGCAAAAACGCCATATTTGACTTTTCCTTCTTAAGTTTATGTTTGTTTATCGTTATGCATAGGTACAAAATATTAAAATTGCTTTCATTTTAAAGAAATGGTGTCAACTATTTGATTATTGTAACTAAGAAATCATTATCAATTATTTTTTAGAATATTTACATTTTTAGCTCAATTGGCTAGCCGAACGTTATATACCTAATTATTAACTGGAAGGTACATATTTTATTTATCTTTAGTTTGGACAATATTTTTTATTATATCGTTTAAAATAACACAGGATCTTCTGTTAATATTGAAGCTAGGTACTTACTTAAAACAGATTGTTATCATTTCCCTACCTACCTATTGGTTTTTTTAACTTTTCTGGGGTAACTGCCCATATAAATATTTAGATTTCAATATCTTTGGTAGGTCCATTGCATTTCAAGTATATTATTACCATACAGATAGAATTCTCATGATAATAATATAGTCAATTGCATTAAGATAATTTACATGCGATT
>CAJQZM010011038.1:0-16526 GCA_907164665.1 Colias nastes | reverse complement strand
CCTTATCTCTAGTTTACGCCATTTTCAACTTATCAAGTAGACTATTATGCGATTTACAAGTTCCTTTTGCCAAAATATTTCTAAAATATTATTTTTTGTATAAATTGATTGTTTTGCCAGATTCTTTTTCATTTCGAAATATTAGGGATAACCTTTTATCGACTTAGAACATAAGAAATGTCTCAATTTTTTTTTAATAATTTGTAATGTGTTATAATTATTTTAGCATATTATATATGTTAAACTATGATGCTATACTCGCGTTTGTTTTCTAGGTATTTCAATTGATTTCTGATGTTGTAATATTCTTTATTTCATTATCATATTAATTTCATTATCATTTTAACTGACTGATTACAATAAAATAAAGAGGACTTAACGATTTGTTTAGTGTTTATTTTAATAATTCTGTTTTGATCAAATGCTTATATATATATAAATAAATGTCCTTGGGGAGAGTGTGGCATCTGCATCTGTTTCATATATAAATTTTCTTAACCATACAAATAAATTAACAACCTGTCCTGACTCCTGCCTGATCAAGACGTTTTTTGTAAAAAATAATGCCTTATAGTTATAACATCAAAAATTACTATCAAGAAAACAAGGACAATAATATCGCCTTCGTATATTATGTACAAAATGTAAACCGCAAAGAATGGAAAAATGCATACCTAATAAAAAAATGTGTTGGTTATGTGAAAATAGTTGTCAATATTTGTGCGATGAAACTTAGTTTATTAACCTCAGCACAAGTAACGCCTGCGGAGCGATAAGTATACACATTTATAAAAGGGCTATGAACTGATATCAAGCTATAAACTGATGTAACAGCCCTTACGTCAGATGGCAGGTGACCTAGAAGAAGGCTAGGATATCTAGACGACCTAGCTTCAAGGGCAGGTGTGATTCTATTGATTGGTGACTTATTAGGTATATGTAGATGCGTAAGTTTGTGAGGATGGATGGATGTTTGTTATTCTTTCACGTAAAAACTACTGGACCGATTACAATGCAATTTGGTATGTAAGTAGCTGAAGATCCAGAATAAGACATAGGCTTTTTATCCCGGAAATTCCACAGGAACGGGAACTATGCGGGTTTTTCTTTGAAAACACGGGCGATGCCGCGGGCAGAAATCTAGTAATTCATATCTTTCTCCAGATATTTTGTGTTCCTGTAAATGTTTTAAGAGATCATTATCGGAATCCATCTTTTTAACGCAAATAACATATAATTCTGATTTCTGAATTGAAATGACATTGGGCATAAATTACTAGAAGTAGCGTTATGCACCAATTGGTATCTGTAGTTAATTAACAACTAGTCTTAACAGCTTCAAGGGCAGTGAAATGAGTCATCTTTAGTAAAGATTTCATATCTTAAGAAGCATCCTACATATCTATAATCTATAATGCGTTGATATAGTACAATCAGATGATATTTTATATAACATTGCCGGCCTGTTATTGTTATCATTCTTTGAATTTAAGGCATTCACCTTCTGTGTCGTTTACACATTTTTTTGCTTTCATAGTAGGTACTATTTTTGAGTTAATTTAATTTGCAGCGAAGATCTTTAACAGTTTATCAGTAGTTCCTGAGATCAGCGCGTTCAAACAAACTCTTCAGCTTTATAATATTATTATTAAGTATAGACATACATGGCTCTAGTAGGTATAATGAAAAGATTTGTCATAATTAGTCTAATTATAAGTACATACTTACTGCTTTAATGACAGTCATTTTCTAATCACGTCATCATCATAAAGTATATCTAGACTAATAACATAAAGTGGAAGAGCTTCTTTGTTTGTTTGAACGAGCTGATCTCAGGAATGATGAGACTGTTGGTGTCACCATCATAAATATATTAATAGGTAAAGGACAAATTAGGTAAGTACCTACCATGTACCTACCCATTTTTTATATTTTCTAAAAAACACATTCGAACGTCACAGTTCTGAAATCACAATAAAACGTTTTACGCAGTAAAAAAATATTTTATTTCATCAAACTAGGTCCAAATAAAAGGTACAACTAAAAATAATCATTTAGTTTATATTTATATTTGACATAAAATAAGCACACGTAAAGAACAATATATTACATGTACTCACACATTCGCCGCGCATTTCGCGAGCACTGAACCCATGACCCAAAAAAACATGCTCCTATCTCCCCTCTCTGTCGCACTCGTGCGTTTCGCCAACCTTCTCTCTCTAATACGGGAATAATCTCTGCCGCGTAGATCGGATTAACGTGTTCATTGTTAGAATTTATTCGATCGTAAAGTTTTATAAAATGTTTAGTTTGATTCGTGATGAAATAGACGCGTTCGCACTTCGCCTGCTCAAATATATTTGCGTTGAAAATATCCATGATACGTTTTCAGAGAAATTGTAAAGAATTCATTGTTGACTTTTGTTCTATTTTCAAATTGTCTATTTTGATTTTTATTAATGAGACGGTTACTTGGGCTTTTGAATCACCTAAATCTTTGACCTGTTCATACACATTGTCCATTTACAAAAAGAAAATTTATAACAACATATACAAGCATAATCACAATACCTATAACCTAACCACAAATATAACATCATTGATCATTAGTGTTGCCAGGTCAAATTTGTTTTAAATCGGTACATCAGGTCAAAAAAAATCAGGATTTTGGGTTGTAAATCGGGACAGAAAAAAAAACAAGGTATTTTTGAATCCGGGTTCAATTTAATTTTTTTTTTTATTTAATGCGTTTTAAACTTCTGTATTACCCTAAATTAAATATGGATCTATCTTACATAACAAGTAATCAGTCTGGCTAGCAAGACTAGTAGAAATTATAAAATATAATCAAACTTTAAGGCCTTGTTCACGAAGATGGCGGGAGCGGCGCGGGAGAACAAATTTTGAATTTCGAACAGTTGAAATTCAAAAATTGTTCGCCCTCGCTCGCTGCTCCCGCCAACTTCGTGAACACGGCCAGAGTACAGAAGAATAAAGTATTTATGTTAATAAGTGATGTGATGTGACGCTGACGGCTGATGTGTGCTATTTTGAATTTGACATAGTGATGTATTGAGTAAAAAATACTGTACATATTTTTTTTTTCTATTTCGCATTTTGATTTATCGGGACATTTAGCGTCCCGATCAGGTACAAATCGGGACGCGTCCCCAGACCCCTGAAAATCGGGACGTCCCGCGTAAATCGGGACACCTGGCAACACTATTGATCATACACGTGGATAAATATTTAAACCCGTTTACCTACTTACGTAACATGTAATAAATAATAATACCACCTCTGTTCATTGAGAGAAGATCAGGTTGTTCAAATAGGTAATAAAAAACAAAAGAAACTGTATAAAAACTTCGTGTAATAAAAATTTGAATAACGAAACCGGGCGGTATAAAAATGCGCTGTCAAATCTGACATATCATTATAAAAATAGGCTTTTCAGTTGCCATGGACATACGGGCGTAACGTACAATTGTGTTCGATATAAAAAAGTACGACAAAAAGGTCCGAATCCTTGAGATTTATCTCGAAGGGAAAAAGCAAAAAATCGAAGTCACGCCGCGACTCGATACAAAGTACCTATTCGCTTCATTGGCCCGAAGATAAATTCAAAATTGATAGCTAAATGCGAATATTATATCTGACAAGTTGAGGAAATGATTAATACCAGTAGCATACATAATGTGCAATAAATAATCGTAATTCGTACAACGATACTTGGATTGACGTCGCTAATGAAGCTTATGCGAACTGTGCAGGTTTTCTTCTTGTTTTTATCTTTTTGTTGTGAGCGATGTTTTATAAATCATTTGTTTGTTTGAAGGATTACGAACGTTGTATACCTACACAATTTAAGATTTCATTTCTTTATTATTCGTGTGTAATTTTTAGGAAATGAACAATATGATTTGACAATTCAAATGTTATTAGAATTATGTTAGCTTAAAATAATCGTTTAGGCCACAACAGAGGCGAATCTTTTTTTATGGGAGCTGAACAATGAGCTGAATAATAATAAAAAAAAAACGACGTGTGGCACTCGGGGACTGCCGCGGTAAAGCTATTTCATGCTATGCCTTCAAGCCACACCTCCGCCCGTCGGAGTGGGGAGCGTGAGGTTTTTTCGTTACGGAATTTTTCGATTCGGTCCCCGCGCTCAAGGCCTGCGATAGAAGCTATGCAATAGCTTAAAATAATAACAATAATACAAAACAAAAGTCTACGCTGTTCATGTAGGTACCTACTGTCACATTTTGAAGAATTTTAATTAAAGACAATGACGTAAGTAATAATAGTAGGTAACTGGCTATGACGTTGATTGGTCGTTGGAGATGCCAAATTTCATATCAATTGGCGAAGTGGTGCATATAAATTGAAAATTTCAATCATTTTCACACTCATCTAGATGGAAACGATTTAAATAGATTAATTGATATTTCATCAATATATCGGCATAATATGTAACAAATAATATGATTTTTATGTTAAAATAATAATGAATCATACTATATAATGGGTAGTATTTTCAAGTTTGATGGTAGTTTTCAGAAAGTTTATGTGCCTGAGAAGGTGGCGCATTTTTGCTAGCAACATAATGTTGTACCACAGACAATAGATCTAAATGTATGTCTGTGTGTTGTACTGTTTTGTTCACTATGTGACTAGTGAGGAACCCTTTCAATCCAATAATCCCACCCGAATTCTCATGCACATTTGAGTTACCTAATGAGGAAGTTATTGTTTCAGAGGATTGTTGATGTAATAAATATGTTATTAGTAGAAATGTTAGTGTTATTACTAATAGCTATCTATACTAATAATTATTTCACTATTGGACATATTTATACGCTGTACAAGAGCCCAAGTGCTCTATAGTCTATACTCTATACTATACCTACAATTAACAAAGGTTCCACGGGCGAAGCCGGGCAGGACTGGTAGTTCAACATAATTAAATGGATAGATATAGAATACAATGCGATTAAGATTTATCATCTATCAATTTTAGAAAATGTGTACAAGCACAAGACAATTTACATAATGTAAATAACATACTAACACCTCATTTAAAAGTACACGTAAATAATTAAATTAAAAATAATAATACATCATCATGCTTCACAAATGGTTGAAAAATGTCTCGCTAAGATTGGTTCGTAGCAATATAAAGATGGATAAAATAAAATATATAAAATATCTAAATAAATCAGCTGGAGGTCGTGAGGGTTCTGCCAGCTCTGCCGTGATGTATTAGGTTCCGTACAAAATTGACTGAAAAAAATTACAATTGATCCTGTTTTGGACGTACCTATTGGTGAAGTTCTTTGGTTCAGGGATAATAGGTAGGAAATTGTTGGTTCAGAGTGGAATGAGGCGTAAGTATTTTGTGATTTTTCATTTTTGTCATTTGATGTAACGCTTATAATATTAATTAATCTGGTTAAGTTCGTAAATATAGGTAAGTAACAAAAAAATTATGTAAACGGACTTTTAAAGTTGTCTAATTATAAGGTAAAATAGGATATACAATTACACAAAATAATTATTTGACCGAATAAGCTACCTACGTATACGAGTAAATACAGAAGCTTAAGTACATGCTAATAAGCAGAAATTCTAGTTTATGGTAAGTATTTTTTTCAAGGAAAAAATATCCCAGATGTGGCCAAAGCTTAATCAAAAGGCAGCGAAATCACGAAGCCGGCAAATCGATAAGAACGTGTCGGCAAAAAGCTGAGTCGTTCTTAACATTTTGGTTTCCTTCATAAAAAATTCGTAGTTCGACAGAAATCGACATCCAATCGAATTTACACCTTAACTCAATATAATAAGGTTTATAACCCTTTGTGCATAGTACAGGACTACAGGAGTTACCTGTGTTTTTTTAACACAAAAGGGATTTTCTATGAACAGGTGGTCAATTACAATGTAAAGCTATTGTATTCGTCTAACTTATAAGACTTAACGTAGCTTAAGATGATTACAGGTTCCGGTTAAGTTACCGTAACTTTATGAGTGATTTTTTTGTGAAAGGGTTGAATTTGTTTAAAATTTCAATATATTTTTTTGACAAGTGGGAGGGTTCGGGCTTACTAATTTAAACCCTTTGCAAAAATATTAATAAGAAAGCGTAAGGATTTTGAAAGTTTGGATGGGGATAATCTTCACAAATTGTACTTATTAATAGGCCTTTTTTTAATTGAAATAAAAGACATAATCTTTACAAATTATGTATATGTGTGTACGAGTGTTAAAAATAGTTTTAACATAATTTTATACATATACCTATACATTGAGGCATATATTCTCTTATAGAACAGTAGTATGATAAACCTACAAGTATTTTTTTATTCATAAATAAGTCTTAGTACATGATGTAAGCTAGTCAACCGCAACGGCTAAAATTTATTGTTTTTTCTTCAAAATATACGAATTTAAAGTTTCAACGTGCTATGTGACAGGGCGATTAGTTACAGTATTTTTTGCAAACTCCGCCAAGTCGATATAATATAGCGTGACACTGGCCCAGTGTAACTGCATCTTTTAAAAAATAGTGCTAGTAAAGGTGCGTGTACACACTAAAAAATATTATATTAATTCAAATCATGATTTATAGGAATAAAAACTGTAGGCAACAAAACACTTGGGAAACCAGTTATTATCATCCGAGGGAAAAAGATATGTAAGTATGTTGGATAGGATACATTTTAAAATTGGTTATAGGTATGTGAATGAATAGCAAAGCTGATTAAAATTGTTGGTACTTATAATAATAATTATATGACTGATAGCTTTTAATTTTTATGTAGGTACTTACTAACTTATTTTAAATCTTCTTTCATAACAGTAATTAGGATAAGTCATAAGTCGTTACGGAAAAAAGAAATTTTAATAATTCTTTTGTATTTATATTGTTACTAGCAGCGCTCCGCGGTTTCACCCGCGTGGCTCCGTTCCCGTTGGTCTTAGGATAGCGTGATGATATAATATTATAGCCTTATAGCCTTCCTCGATAAATGAGCTATCTAACACGGTAACACCGAAAGAATTTTTCAAATCGGACCAAGTAGTTCCCAAGATTAGCGCGTTCAAACAAACAAACAAACTCTTCAGCTTAATATTAGTATAGATTAGGAACTAGGTACAGTTTGTGTAAAAGTTATCATAACAATCAAACACAATATCTACATTAATCTTATCATTTATCTGATTAAAATTTTATATCTTCATTATATTAAGTATAATAATATCTTAAGGTGCGATTAAACGACGCGGGCTAGCCCGATCCTACACGAGCCGAGCCGTCCGTGGAAATGCGGCTCGGCTAAATACGGACGCAAGCCTGCTCGTTTAAACGACGCGGGGTAGCACGATTCTACGCCAGCCGAGCCGTCCGTGGCGGCTACACATCAATACAAAATAGACAGTGACATCTGTTTAGACGGCGCGTATTAACACAAGCCGAGCCGCGCGCCTTTGATCTGTGTCGAAAAAACCGACAAGTGATGGATCGTGCAAACTTTGCCGAGCCGCGCCGAGCGCAGTTGTTTACACGGCGCGTGGCGCGGCGGACCACGAGCCGAGCCAGGCTCGGCTCGCGTGTTTGCGCGCCGTTTAAACGGGGCTTTAGGTGATTTACAGATATGCCCCACCCTTTACTCTGTAACCGCAGATCAATTAGACAGTTTGTGTCACTCGGCTCCGCTTACACTAGCGCGTGCCAACATTATTTTAGCTTCAAACTTCTAGATTCTAGAACATGAGATTTATTTCCAAGATAGATATATCATTTAACGTGAATATAAAGTGTTAAAAATCTAGGTTCAGATAACTGAAAATTTTAAATTATTCGATATCAGATTTCAGTGCAATTTTTGAAATGAAACTTCTTTATCGGGGTTGGAAAAAAATTTAGTGTAACATTTTTTTATTTTTTTCGTTACGCGTGAGTCGTGACTTTTTTCTGTTACGCGCCATCTTTTTCTTATCCCTACTACGCGTGATTCGACGTATTTCTGTAAAGTTGCATATAGTAGGTAAATTATTTTTTGAAAAATAAGGTCATAAAGAAATTTCACTTCTTACGTGTGTACGCACACATTTTTTTTATCTTAAATGTTCATTGAAATAAGAAAGAGTGAAACTATTCAAGTACCCATACCTTTGTTAAAATACAGAAGTTATAGGCTGCTATAAATGCTATAAGCTATAATGTTACCTATACATATTATGTACCTACCATGGACCATAGAGAAGGTACCAAACTAATTAAATTTTTCCACAGCATGAATATTCAACTGGGCTGACGTAATATTAAATAATTCATCATCCACAATAATTATCACTTATTGCACAGAAATTAAATCCATTTATTTTATATTACGGCTCTCGAGTATACCTACTTACTGTACACGTTATCTATGTTTTATCTTTAATCTATATAAATCACAATAATATTATGTATGAAACGTTTCTGAATATATTGTGTGCAATGTGCTTGAACTACTATTCAATTCTAAACTAACTATTTCAATTCTATTGCATTCCAATAATATTATAAAAACTCAAACGACTTATGAAGCCATAGGTAATAACGTGTGCTATCTATATTTATTTCAAAATTATTTATTAACAAAGTGATGACCTACTACCTTTATCTACAAAATGTCAATCTCACTGTTATGCAGGTAACCGCACAAAAAACGACGGCATCACATTTCGGTTTCGTTACAACAAAAAAATAATTTACATTAACTAGCGACAAGCGAAAAAACAGAATGACGACAGTGGTTATGAGAATTCTGAGAAATTGTTGCCAATTATCGGAATTCGAGCCAAAGTCACGGTTAGGCGAGCAGTGTTGCCAACGTGCTCTGATGTGTCATGTGTACTAATGAGCGACTAAATAAATATGTATGACATCATGCTTTACTTTATTAGGTATATTCAACTTAATATCTCATATAAAAATTAGTAAAGGACATTTTTAACACAAATTTGGCAAAGGGTTCGATTATTAAGGAAGTGCATGGTTAATTTACTTCAGTGTAGTTTTATGCGTTACATTTAAAAAATCGTTTTATGATCATGTTCAATACCTTGGGTAAATTAATAAAATTGTTAAATAGTCTTAAAATAAAAACCACTAAATTGATTATAAAAAATGTACTTTATTTAAGCAACCACTTTACTTTGATTCCGATTATCTTAGGATATATACATAAATTACCTAATTAGGTTAAAATTTAAAAAAAGCAGCAATACTGACTCGGCGACGCTCTGTCTGCTGCCATGCCGCTGTCGAGCGAGATGCCATCATCAATCACCCTGCGAGCGACAAGGACGAAGCAAGCGCGGCCGGCTCTAAACAATTTCTCCGTCTCTCTCCAACGCTACACAACGGAAAAGGACGGTGAAGGTCGCAACGTCCTTCAAATGCTGCCATTTTAAAATAGTAATAAGTGTGTTAAATGTAAGAGTCATTTCTCATTATTATGGTAATGGGTGAGATCACAGTTACGAATAACTAATTGAATAAGTTATTGTGCAAATGTCGGAACATAAACTTTTTATAGACTCTTTTTCCATTACATTATGAAGTCTGTTTGTGAAAATTTTTATGAGGTTTTAAATTATGTAGTCTATGTACTGAGTAGCTTGTTTATTGTTTTAATAAAATATCGCGTGGGAGAACAAAGGAGACTAGTAACTAGGACTATTAAATTTTAATGACAGCGGGTTAGATAGTATTCATTTGTTGTAGGTATCTATTATATGTTATTCATTTTGAAAAATAGGTAGGTACGTTTATAATAAATATGATTTTCAAATACTTAGTATGTAAATGTTAAAAATTAAATAATAAGTTCATTAATAAATAATAAAAAGTGGTTCAGCATTATACTTCAAATTTATATAATTATATCCTACTAATATTATACATAAATGCGAAAGTTTGCGAGGATGGATGGCTCATCATGGATGGATAGATGGATGGATGTTTGTTACTCTTTCACGCAAATACTAATAATACTCTAGGAAGAGCGAGATGTTCTAACACAAGCTATTAATGCTTAAAAGGATGTCTCAATGACTGATATAATTGTAAACATATTTGTTACTGAATAAATATTTTTGATTTGATTTTGATTTTTGATTTGAAATACTACTGAACCAATTACCATGAAATTTGGTATATGGGTAGCTGAAGATCCAGAATAACACATATTTATCATCGGAAATCCCACAGGAACGGAAACTATGCGGGTTATCCTTTGAAACGCGGGCGAAGCCGTGAGCGGAAATTTAGTGTGCCATAAAACAATAAAACATACACTTCACACTTCATTTGTCGACATCGTAGGTACCTACTACCTATCACGAAGTCAGTGATCAGTAAAATAAACATATTTAACATTAAACACCTATAAATATTAAACCACATAATTTCTAATCCTTTCGTAAGTACCTACACATTGTAAATGATACTTGATAGTTTCGACTTTCGGAGACAATCACGCAAAATGGAGTCACGAGCGTCTTATTATACATTATTCTCCGGCTAATTATAACGCATGCTTTTATTTTTTGTGCATAAATGTAATAGTTCGGCATGATCGAGCATTATGTCCGTCTGTCACGCAGTCGGTAGTTTTTATGTGTTTTTTATCGCGATTTTGTTTGGTTGGGTCACCTTGCTTGTCATCGAGATGTTGATATATTATTTAATAAGAATTCTTTCTTTTTAGGACATTTGCCAAACGCTGAGGTTTTGATATGATGGCCAGAAGTCAAATACAGAAGTTGACGGTCACTTCAAAAGATTTTTCTGATGTGTTATAACTTCTAACAGTGATGATTTGTAAAAGTCGTTATTTAAAAAATAAAACCGGCCAAGTGCGAGTCGGCCTCGCGCATGAAGGGTTCCGTACTATGGTATATTCCCTAAATATATTTTTTATTGTTATTTTTAGTATTTGTTGTTATAGCGGCAACGGAAATACTTAAGTACATCATTTGTGAAAATTTCCGCTTTCTAGCTATCACGGCTTATGAGATACAGCCTGGAGACAGACAGACACAGACAACGAAGTCTCAGTAATAGGGTCCCGTTTTACCGTTTCGGTACGGAACCCTAAAAATGGCAGGATTCTAGTTTTACACCAAAGAATAAATATTAAACTTTATCTTACCTCTTAAAATGATGTTATAAATGTATGTAGTTACAACATTTACATGGTGATTTATTCATGTTCTTATGGCGATGATAATTACAGCTTATATCTACATAATATAACGAGACTCTATTCGAGGAAATATTATTCTAAGATATACAAAAAACGGATATGGGTACAATTAGCGCTTTTTCTTCTTAATTTTTTTCATAATAATACATCACCATATTTTATACTGATAGCACTCAAGAGTCTAAAATTAAAATATGGTATGACGTTCGTAATATTGATTATTGACACTCTTTTTGAAGTTAAATTTCTATAGGCGCATTGAGAGTAAAATTTCCAGTTCGCGTCATGGCAATACTGACACGTCATGGAGTTGCGACGATTTTGGTATCTTTGAATCTTGACAAAGAAGTTTCACTTCTGACACGCTCGGTACACACGCTGTTTTTTTAATACGGATTATAATTGAGTCCTAGACACAACAAAACTGTTAACAATTCTATTTTTAGAATCATAGTTAACTAACATTTCATATGAAGTAGTAATGTGCTAGTAAAATATGATTCAGGAAAACAATTGAATATCTCAAGTTTCAAGTACTGTTATTGTGCATTCAATTATGCATTCGTAAGATTTATCTTTGTCTAAACTTGAGGCCAAGATATTTTATCATTGCGTTTATTTTTATCTTGTGGTTTTGCTCAAGTATCCTTCTAGATGTTATGGATGGAATACATGTGTTATTTAGTACTAGCCGCTCGTCCCGGCTCCGTTTGGGTTGACCAGACGAATAAAATATTGTAACTTAATAATAAAGCTTTAATTCATTAAAATCAATAGAAAACTAGTTTTTGTTGATGACAATTATTGTACTAGAACCATAATTAAATTATATATAGTCAATTCATTTTTGCAATAAATTTTATTAGGTTTACACGGATTTACGGCTATAAATTTTGTTTTAACCTAACCTTCTGTGTCCGAAACTACTGCACCCATTTCGATAATGTTTGAACAGATGAATGTTTTATGGATAACTTTGTTCTAGAATCTGTGCTGGAAGTTACATGATTAATAAGTATCTACCGTATGTCATTTTTTAAACCTGGACGAAGCAAGGACTAGTTGCTACTTGCTAGTCCAATTTTGTAAAGCTTAAAGGATTGATCATGTTTGAACATATTGCCTTGCAGATATCCTCATAGTAACGGGAGAGGAAGCGATATTGCAGTAATTACTGTTTCGGCCTTTCGTGCAGTGTCACTCTCATGGTCAGATGTATAGATGCGACCACTGTTTTTGTTTATATACCTTTTTAACTTTAGAAAACGTATTTATAGCTTGCATTTCTTTATTAGCAGTATGCCATAGGCCATTGCCATCATTTAGGATATAGCTGGTACCATTTATTCTGAAAAGATAGCATAAAGAGACTCATGGAGAAGCACAAGATAAACATGATCAAATTAGTTCCATGCGAAAGATATATTATATATTGACAAGTTTGGATTTCACTCCAGACAAGCTTTCTACCTTACATTTCAGAAAACTAGATCTGTTTGTTCCTTTTTTCCTACTTACCTGTAACCTGTAATCCCTTCCAAGTATTTAAATTGGCCACACATCTGCCTTTATTCGTCAAATTATAGCTGAATTTGTAGCATTTTCCACAATCCTCCAGCATAAACAATTTCCGTTCACAGCACATAATATATTTCCCTAATCTCCATTCACGACACATTATTTCCCACGTGAGGGGATATAATCGCTAAATACCGCCATTAATATACGAAATTCATTCACTACAAGCGAAAAGCGTGAACGCCGATAACGCCAAGGTTAAACTGATAAGCCTAAATGACCTAGACCTTGCTGAATGCTAATTAAAGCCTGTAAGTTGTAACTAGGTAAGTATTATTGGGATTATCTCTGGTGTTAGTGGGTATTAGGATACAATGTTCTTTGTTCAATAGTTATGGCTAAGTAGGGTATGGCTTACTTCTATTCTTGAAGAAGCTCGCCATGTCGCTGGTTGATTGGTGTGAAAATAATATTATTATATTAATAGGAGGCTGCACAGAGCAAGTGCTTTGGACGATGTGGACGTGTCTTTGCCGTGGAAAAGTTGCAAAAGTCTGCTCCTACTTGTGAAAACCCGCCTAATGTATAGAAATTGAGTATAAATAATAGTTTTATCTTGATATAACAAAATTTTGTGAGGGTATAATAGAAAATCACTTTTGAAAAGTAGAAATAATATCTTCTAAAATCTCATAATTTTTCAATTTTTGATCATTAGTAATTTCTTATTTATTGATGAACATCCCGTATTACTGCAATATTGCGAAATGTAAAACAGTTTGTATTAAATTGACTCTCAAATTGAACAATTTATTCAAAATTGAAAATCATACCACAACTACGGAACCCTCACTGCGATAACCGGCGTGCACTTCGCCGCTTACATCGCAAATAGCCCAGTTCCCGGCAAATGGAATAAATCGATACAAACGGATTGGAAATTTTCATAACTTATTTATCATACGTGTTTTGAAGTTGATTGCGATGCATCGAGTGGCCGGGTTGCAGCGGGGTGGGGGGTGCCCGGGTAGCTGCTCAGTCGGCCGGGAGCTGCCAGTGACGTGACTCGCATTATCTAACGTGACACATACATAGCGTGACACCGCGTGTATACAATACAATCTACGTGACATCGGTCGGTGCGTGACAGTTCGCCGCGGTCGCTATAGTAACGGGACAGCCCGCTCGAAGCGGGATGCACCTTTAGGGCGATATTGTAACGTGACAGTAAAGTGTGACACACATCTTGCGTGACAATAAAGTGTTCGACTACACACATCTTGCGTGACAAACTCGGACGATTTGCTGCGTATAAGTAGTGAAGGATAAAGTCGAGTTTTGCGTGACGTAAGGTTACACATTCAACACGTAGCCGAGGCGAGCTGAGCGGGCCGTGCAATGTGACAATTTAAAGTGCGTGTTTCGCGTGACAGCCTACTTCAGAGCCACTAAGTTTGCTTGGCAACTGGTTATGCATGCGCTACTAATGCATCAATTGGTCACAGCGCTTTAGCAACCGTTTCTGTAAATTATTCATTGGAGAATTTGCAGTAAGACTCTTAAGTGTAAGATACAAGGGCGGAATTTGCTTGGCACGTTGAGATCAGCATTCAACACGTGGTTTGGTTACCACCGCTCGTGGAATCGCTCTGCTTAGCTCGTACAATGGTGAATACAAGTTGCGCCGTGTTCCAATGCAACTCTTCATCCCATAGACACAAGGGTTTGAGATTTCATCAGTTCCCGCGTGATGAAAGGTCAAAATTTTCTCTTGTTTAAATCATTGATATAAAGTTATGGATAGGTCTACATAGTTTAATATATTATAGAGCAGATTATTAAAATTTAAACTATTATCATTGGAACGGAACAATGGCCATTATTATACATTTTTCTGCAATGGATTTAAGAATTGTTACCAATAGCACATTAATTAGGTACCTAATTAGAATATAATCTAAATAACGCATTAATTAGGTAATTAGAATATAATTTAAATAACACTTTGTCTACATGACTGCTGGTAAATGTTATGTTCCCCCATTATATTGTCCTAAAGTCCCATACAGTTATTTACCCTGTCGTTTTGCTTCTGCCATACGCATTAGAACAATAACTTCAACACAGATTAATTCTTCAACATTTTGCGTCGAAATCCATTGTGACATTGACATATTCTTTTCCAGGATACACCTCTGGGTGCTGGCGTGCAAGCGTCCCGACCTGATCGGCAAAGACGTCGACCAGCTGAAGAACATGCACGTCTGCAGCTTGCACTTCGAGCATCGCATGTACGGCAAGCTTCTGCTCAAGAAGTCCGCGATACCAACCCTGAATCTACCCGCTCTGGCCACTAGAACCATCTCTACGCAAACTGACAACCCTGACGCGCACATGGCGCTTCACATCCTGACCAGCCAGGGCGTACAAACTGATGAAATTATTGATCGCAGGAACTATATTGGTAAGGAAGGCCAGGGGATAACTCTCAGTCAGTTCGTCAAAGCCTGTGACGAATTCTTGCCACGTAGCTTGTGCAACTTTGTCAAGAATCACATTTATCTGTCAGAACAGAAACACGGTTAATTGTTTGGAAATTTTATATTGTTTAAGATCAAAATTGAGCTTAATTATTGTATGTTATGAATTGATGTTTTAAAATATATTATTATTGGTGAATATTACTATTGTTTCTATTAAAACCTTATTGTATTATCTTTATTTCTAATCTACATAAGCATAGTGTCTGGCCTATTGGTGAATGGATAATGATATTAAATGGATCGATGGAAACAAGTAAAATTATAGATAATAATGACCGTGACAAGAAAATAAGTTACGCTTTCTTTAGAAAATAATGTTTAGAATGGGATTAACATTTGTGCGAGCGAAGCCGCATACAGAAAGCTAGTCTATAGTTAAATTTGTTTACGAGCAGCCGCGTAGTAACACAAATCGATATGAAAACATCAATATGGCGGATGGCCGCCGCAAAGCCTCTTCTAATGAGCAATATTAATTATTAACTGTGTAACTAATATTCGGTGCTAATTAGAATTACAGTCGCTTTCAATTACATACTTCTATATTAGTATAGGTGAATCCAGCGGCTTTACTCATAATATAAAACGATATTTAAAAGAGAAAAAAATGATATTTAGTTGCGAATTTTTAGAATAGAAAAAATCGATCGCGATGCTTGATTTGAACCGTTTTCGTCTTTCTAGTTTCTGACTTATTTTGATTCTTAAAAAAATCCTCAGTAAAAAGTAACACGGATTTTCTATAATAAGTTAGATATTTCATCAACAGAAAATACCTAACTGTTACGAACGAAATTTCGCAATAAACACGTTTTTATAAAATTTATTATTATAAATAAACTTTTTATATCAGAAAATTCATACGAGGCAAACAGAGTACAGGGCGAAACCATTACACAAATAAAATTGCTTTGAACTTTATGTGTACAATAGGGCTGTCACTCGAATTTTTTATTGTTATCGATTCAGGAAACGATTTATTGAGTTAAAATTTGTGTGATTGAATAGATAGCGACTAGCGTTATTCGTTATTGGTTAAGTAATAAAAAATAATACTTAACATTTACCGCCTATATTTCAAATAATTTTTTGGTGGTATTAAAATAAAGATTAATGATTCTATTCAATTTTAAGTAGATAAATATAATATAGATTGTCTAGGCATCCGCCTAGCGACAGCGACGCAGGGACGAATCAAGAA
>CAJQZM010011037.1:0-13254 GCA_907164665.1 Colias nastes | reverse complement strand
ATTTCACAAAAAATGTGGGTTGGTCCCTTTTTGCATAAATAGGTCCATATTATTTGTATTAATGCAGATTATTCAGCGTTTTAATGTAGATAATAATTGTATCCCTAATAGTGATTTTACCAATAATCTACAAACGAAAAACTAAAGTCAAAATTTCACTATAATTCAAAATTAAAATTGAACGTACCTAATTTATAATAATTATAACTATTTACTAAAAAGGTTGTTATTAAACTAAAAACACGAGTACCTACCTATATTTACTACGAAAAGCTGTAAGGTCTCAAGGTGTGAAAGAAGTAATTAAGAAAATGCATATCGCGACGTGATTACTCGGTGCATTTCACTAAATATAACTCTACTAATTATGAAAGTGAGTACATGCGAAGTGTTCCTGCTAATAAATGAACTTTTAAATTAGCAAGTTTATAACGTGAAATGGGATTGCAAGTGTGTGTTATGTTGTAATTTGTAGTTTATAAGATGAGATTGTGGTTATAGATGTTGTGGGTAATCTAGCTGATATTTTAATAATTTTGTTCACTGTAGTAACTAGGTATTTTCTTAATAATTGCAGGGTTACTAGGTATAATATTATATTATGCAGTGTGTTTAGTGATGTGAGTGCACTATTTAGGTACGTAGTTAATTATTAATGTTATTTTTTGTAAATAATTTAAGTTTCATGTAACACAAAATTGAATCAATCTAACATAATTAAGTATTAGTAGGTATTATACGTTCCCACTTCTGGGACACGGGCCTCCTATGAAGGTACAGCAGGCAGGCCATATTGTGACCAAAATTAAAAAATATTAGCGGACTAAAAATATCAATTTATTTCTATATCCAAACTAACGTTTCAAGCAACGACCAGCCGTTTTGAATTTTGAAAGCATTCTTAACCGATATTTTACAAAATTTGTGTACTTTTGACTTATTTATACTCAGATCCTGTTCAAACCTTACTTAATGCTATACCAATATTACAAAGTTAAAACATTAAAGGCCACAAATATTTAAAATTTAAATACGATAAACCGTTGGTGGTCGAAAGTAAAAAGTCTTGGCGTAACCCGCCTCGTGCAGTTAGCACAAGAGATCAACTGATTCTATGTGTAGGGTGTATGCACACTGTAGATTAAAAATGTCTTTAATAATCTCATAGAAAAATAAGCTTATTTTTTTATATCTGAAATAATTGAAGATAGAAGTGAATACTATAAAGTGTTCAACGCGGCTGTAGAAGCTTTCCCTTTTGATAAACATTATTTTTTCTGATAAGAGTGTGTTAGACACAATATTTAGTTGACACACTTGAATGGTACAGTTTCAGTGTTCTTTTAAGATTCTTGATCTGTAATTTATTTTGAATTCAAAATGTTAAATAGCAATGTAAGTATAAATTTTAAAATAATTAAGGATTTGCAGAGAGGCAATGTAACAAACTTAGCTGTAGAGAAGACTGAATTTTAAAGACTATTGCTATCAAACCTGAAATAAAAATGTAAAAGTTTACTCACTTTTATGATTTTTGAAAGACAATAATTAAAGTTGTCTTCTACAAAGACAAGAAGAAAGTTTTCTTTTCAATGGTAGAAGCTTCTTAGCTTTTCTCAAACCACAGTGCGCATACACCCCACTACAAAGCAAAGGCGACGCCGACGCCATTAGCCGAGCGGCTAACACAAGAACAAACAAGAGAACACGCCTGACTAAAACTACGGATAGCGACCATCCACAGAGTAGCTGTAACCAGAGATTGAACTTGAGATAAAAAATATTGTATTATAAGGCTGTAGTTGCGATTGTGTGCAGTTTTCTCTGAGATGAAGGGTAGCCTATGATTTTTCAACTCTCCAATGCTATAAAAGATAACGGGACGATTACAAAACATAATATTTACGTTCATAAAGAAAAAAGAAAAACACAATGGCTGCATTTCACTTAGGATTTTCATCCTATTCGAAACAAAGCATATTTATAGGTACAGATGCAGATTGCACTGCCACTAATTCAATGTTTAAGGTTAAAGTTCTTATTTTACCAAATAATCTAACACTTTATCAAATTAATATCCGTCAAACAACACAATAATATGTACCTTATTAATTTTCATGAAATCCCATAAGGTATACCCGGGTAAGTTCGGATCTGGGATAAGATCGTATGAATGCAATTTTAAGCGAACGGAGAATAATTTTTGATTTCTGGCAACACTACTCGTAGTGCGAATTCACCTCGCCCCCCTCACTAGTCTGAGACAAGCGGTCTGACGGAACGGTAGTGCGTGACGACGTTTTAAAAAAAAAGTGCATATTTCTGATAGTTTTTGGAGATCCGGTCTTTCACCGAAAATTTTTAGATGGTTATTTGGTAAGAAGTTGGTCTATTTTGTTTTTAAAACTATATTAAAATACTGTTTTGTTACATAATGACTTGATTCGTTGATTTGAAATTATTCTAGGATGCATATTTACTGAGATCCGATGTTCGACCCGATCGGGTAAGATCGTATTACCCGATGACGTAGCAGTGGCTCTCAAACTTTATTCACTTTGGTGTTGTTATAATCGTGCAGGTACAAGACCGGACTAGCCGCAAGCAGGAGGTTCGCCTGAGGTTCAATAACCGCACGCGCATACTACATTCATACGTTGCCAACGTTGGCGGTCTTTCAGTACGATTACGGTAAGGACATATTAAAATGTTTAACGCAACAATTTTAGTCTAAATTTATCTTTGATTGAATAAAATTATATCTCTGCAAAATTAATCTAGTCCTTTAGATAAAGTCTTTTAACCAAATTATCTTTTTAGCAATGGAATAATGAAAGATAAATATTAAATACTCACCTATTAAATTGCACTGACATTACCATTACTAACCTTCATTTTCTTGTTTTAGGTAGAATGTTACTTAAATGAAAAATGCCTTCAAAATATATAAGAAAGTCGAATCGAGCTACTTCATACACTAAAGAAGACTTAGAAACTGCTATAAGAAGGGTAAGAAATAAAGAACTTACCAATTATGCTGCTTCTCAATTATATGGTATACCAACTTCTACTCTAAATGACAGAGTGCGTGAACGAACAGGAGTCTTGAGTCAGACCTTGGGTAGACCACCAGTGATTGAAGCTAGTTCAGAGGCCAGACTGGCAAATTGTCTCCGAGTTCTTGAGAAATGGGGCTGGGGTCTATCTAAAGAAGAAGTTTTTTTTTGCATCCGGAGCAGACGTTGTCACTCGAACGTTTTTGGAACAGAGAAAAAATACAGAAAATCAGTTGACAAGAGAAGTTGAAAGAACAAATTGCAAAGCAAATACACGAACTGAAAAGCAAGGAAAAGGAAAGAAACACAATATTTTAAAGGAAAAAACGAATCAAATTCATTCTGAATCCGACGTAGAGCCAACAGAGGAACCAGACGAAAAAGTAAATCAAATAAAAGAACTTGAAAAGATACAAATAGACGATGAAGATCAGAAAAAAGAAAAAGGACAGAGAAAAGGCCAAAAACGGAAGGTAAAAGAAGTTAATATCGAAATCCACAAAAAATATGAACAAAAAACTAAAAAACAACTGACAAAGAAAACAAAAAAAGCTGGCACCGTTAAACACGAACCTGAAAATAAAATTAAAACAAAAAGATGTCGACGACTACCAAGTGAAGATACTACATCTAATAGCAATACAGAAATTAGCTTCCACGACGATTCTGACATTGATAACATATTTGCAGATGATTTCATTCCCTTTGATACAGCTGAATTGCATGGTAGCAGTGACAATGAAAAAATGTCTTTGGAAAGGGTAATCTTATTACCCTTTCCAAAGAAGGATTTTTTAGTTTGATATGTGTTCACTAGTTTGTATAAGTTTATGTTCTGATTATTATTATTGTAATAGACATTTATCTTAAATATTGGAAAAACTTAATTAAACAATTTTTGTGAGAACATTCGTGTTTTATTCAAGCAAGGAATATATGTATACTTAATATTAATTTCTCCGTAATTCAAGTGACCACATCCTACATATGTAAAACGAATATTTTCTCTCCCACTACACTTACGTGCATTATCTGAAGTGATTTATGTGAAGTGAAGTGAACTGCTAATCCGATGTTACCCTTCAGTGATATTAAACTTTGAGAACCAAAATATTTCGCAGATTCGCTGATCAGGGAAAGATCGGACTAAAAAAGCGAAAAAAAAATTGCGGAGCAGTTCCCGCCATATTTGTAGACGAAAAAATTCAGAATTTCAATATATTGTCAATGGTAAAACACCGGATATTTTTCTATTTAGGACTTTGCTGCCCTGGCTATAGAAGCGAAATTTGATAGTAGTCCGAACTTCACCCAGCAGCGTTATTCCGTAGGACGTCTCGATAAAATTATTATTTTACTTTGAGCGCAAATTACGAAAAATCTGTTACATAAGTGAATATTATAATGATTTTCTGATGTACCTTGTTTTATTATCAATCGTTTTCAGTGATTGCAATTGCGTTAATATTAATGAATTAAGAGTAACACGAGTTTTGCAAAGTCATTTCTAACTCACTAAAAAATAGTCCGAACTTACCCGGGTATACCTTATAAAACACGTGTTCGTTACTCTGCGCGGGCATCGAAGTGACGTACCCATATGTCAACATTCATCACACTAGGGACCCGCTAATATGTAATGTATGTAAACATGGTCTCAATAAGCTTCCATATTTGCAAAGGTTAGTTATACATGAAAGGCGAAAATTAAATATTACTTAACTTGGCTAATAGAGGTTTACTATGCGTTGTTTACAATTTTGTGACGAGCTTGGTACAAAACTAAAAACATCTCGGAAAAGAAATAATGCTTCGTTTAAAGTATTTTATTGGAATTCAATACGTAGATGATAATTAAATAAGCGGTTCCTACTGTGTACATTCGAATAGGATTATACATATTATTTACAAAAAAGCAAAGTATTCCCATGCTATCAAAATTATTGTTGTTTTTTAATTGTTCGAGTTATTCCCGTATAGTTATCCAGTTATTACTTTTAATTATAACTTTTTTTACTTCGTTACTGCAATGTAAATCGGTAATCATTCACTCCTATCAAAATAGCTCTTCAAATCTACTAATATTATAAAGCTGAAGAGTTTGTTTGATTGTTTGTTTGAACGCGCTAATTTTGGGAACTACTGGTCCGATTTGAAAAATTCTTTCGGTGTTAGATAGCCCATTTATCGAGGAAGGCTATAGGCTATTTATCATCACGCTAAGACCAACAGGAGCGGAGAAATGCGGGTGAAACCGCGGGGAACAGCTAGTTATAGATAAAACTCCACATTTCAATCCCGTAAACCAGTCCAATATAACATTACATCCAAACAATAACATCGTCAAGGGAGCAACGAAAACAAATTTTACAACCTAATTCCCATCTGGATGTAGGTTAAACTACCGTTCCAGTTTCAGACATATCATTTGCCAAACGACACTGCCAAGACAGAAGTCCATCCGTTATCAATAGTTCTTTAACTATGGTGTCTTGGCAGCACTGGCATAGTGGAGTCAAGAGCCAAATGCCATGCCATCTTGAATACCTGGTGATATTCGTGAGAATGAAACAAATTGATATTTGATTCAAAAGTGTTTGGAGAATCATAATTGTTACTGTTATATTCTACCTACTTACTACTATGAAAGTGCGACAATAATGAAGCTTCACTATAATTAGATCTATTATGTCTTAAATGGGGGTAAACTTTGTACGTAGATGATTTTGAAATATTATTCTCTATTTAAGATAATAATAAATAGCATACAGTGTCAAAAACTAGATTGTTAGAATAGATATTGAGAGCTTAGTAGTTAGTATTTAAAGTTTATGATTTACCATTTTTACATGATTTTCATTTTTCACAAAACAAAATGCAGGTTAATAGACATAAATCTATACTAATATTATAAAGCTGAAGAATTTGTTTGTTTGTTTGTTTGAACGCGCTAATCTCAGAAACTACTGGTCCAATTTGAAAAATTCTTTCAGTGTTAGATAGCCCGTTTATCGAGGAAGGCTATGTATCCAGTATCATCACGCTAAGACCAACAGGAGCGGAGCAATGCGGGTGAAAACGCGGGGAACAGCTTGTAACTAAATAAACTTGATAATAATATTTAAAATATAAAATATCCAACAATACCACAACTAGCACATCTAATTCCTATACAAATAAACACTTATTCCAATTTAACTTTACTAATTTTTGGTATCGACTCCATTTATTTTGCGAAACATCATGGATTGATATTATCTTTTCATTGTTTGATGAAATATAAATATTGAATTTGGATTTTTGGTTTTCACTTTGTTTATTTGAGTAGGTACCTACTCAGAATTGTATTTGAAAAGGTTTTGTAAAATGTATATTTACAAAACTCTAATGGCCTGTTAGATTATTAATAATAATTAAAGTTACAAAAATAACCATTTATGAACGCATTTTAGTAATGTTTGCCTTTATTTTTCTTGCATGTTATCCCCTATATTTTATAGCCTAAGCCTTAACATAACCCTCCTTCTGTTGCAGTCGGGTAAAAAAACAATTTGGGTCTTTCTTTGCGATTCACGCACGTGTTAAAATAAACGTTAATCTTCACTAGCATTATATCGTAATATAAACTACCTAGTATATCTAAAAGTCTTAAGAATAACAATCTAGCAGATATATGAACTGAACAAGAATAAATTAAACAACACACACACACCGCGACAAGCAACTCAATTACGATAGAAGTCAAGAAAAGGCGGGCCACTCACGAGCGCACGACTAAAAACTGAAGTCTTAATTAACTCAAGCGACGTCAATTTAGAAGGAATCCTGAACGTACGTACGTGAATTTACATATTATATCTTTGTTGTGATTCGTTCGTAGGTAATATTTTACGAATTAATGGCATAGAGTTTATGATCGCGTAGCATAGTGATAAAGTCTTATTTCTTAATCATCTTTTAAATAAAATTCCCGTGTCACAATGTTAGTTACCATACTACTCCAAAACGGCTGGACCGATTCTCATGAAATTTTCTGTGCATATCGGGTAAGTCTGAGAATCGGCCAACATCTATTTTTCATACCCCTAAGTGATTAGAGTAAGGCAGAACAACGTTTGTCGGGACAGCTAGTTTAATATAAATCAACGTTATAAATATACGAAAAAGATCTTAGTTCAAAAATACATCCAATAAAATATTAGGCAAAAAAATTGAGACACCATAAGGAATATTGCGTATCCACAAAAAGTTAAATTACTTTGACGTATGCTGTATCCTATTTTTCCTGCATCTTTATTTAATTCCTTCACCATGCTTTCTGAACTTTTAATAATTCAAAGTAAATTACATGACCATGTTAAGATTTTAAGTATTTCATGTGACAAATAAAATCCGTATCTTTAACTGTATCGTTATTATAACTGCATTTGTTCCATTAATTACTTAAGGCCAAGTGATATTCTCTTGCCCTGATTACTAACGCTTTATTGAGCCAATTGAACCAAAGGGTCGACATCATCGTAACATCTTAATACTACATGTAATTGATCCTTTATGATATTGTTAAGGAAGATTAAATAATATTTTTTTACGGAGGAACAATTTGGAGGCAAAGTCACGGAATTTAGTAGCTTTTGACGTGACTTTATATAAATCAAAGCAAGCAAAGTAGGAATAAATAAAATTTTAAGAAACATAATATTGTATTCCATGTTTTATCTGTTGTTTTACCTTTTTTTTAATAATATTGTTTTTTAGATGTAATCATCTGTTAACGGACTGTTAAAATTCCAAATGTCTTCTAAGTAATAATTAACTAACGCAATCATAACATGCACTACGCAAATAACTCAACTGAAAGGACTTAACGTTTTGATTACATTTGAATTTGATCTCAATTTTAATCAAAATTTCAAAGAAAACGCGCACTAAAGAGTCATTATAGAATGTCTGGTTTCTTTACATGAAAAGGTTCTTAAGCAAGATGCTGCATACCTCTAACTGCAGGCACGTGTTTGAATTTGAATTTGAATTTGATTTCGGTGCATATTATTGTAATTAAAATAGGAACACGTTTAGAAGTTCGGTACTTAACTAGAATTCGAAATTATGCATAACGAATATCTGCTGGAAATTCTAATTTAGTTCTCGATTGCTATAACTTTGTATTGATGTTCTTGAATTAATCTTTTGGATGAAATTCTGTTATATAAACTGTTATTAATTACTTTTCGTACTCTGTGTCCTTTTTTTGCTAGAAAATATACGCAGAATTAAATAATATCTTGTGTTTCGGCATATAAATTGCTTTCCATCAGTTTTTATGCGTTATTAAATACTAGCTTACCGCCCGCGGCTTCGCCCGCTTTGTCTAAAACCTAATAAATTATATACTAAAACCTTCCTCTTGAATCACTCTATCTATTAAAAAAAACCGCATCAAAATCCGTTGCGTAGTTTTAAAGATTTAAGCATACAAAGGGACATAGGGACATAGGGACAGAGAAAGCGACTTTGTTTTATACTATGTAGTGATTATAAGTCCTTGTCTAACTTTTAAAATAGCCTTCCTCAAAATAACAATACCTACAATGAACCAAAGTTATCGCGAAGTTTTTTTTACATTCTTAAGTAATTTAATAGTCTTTATTAAGTCTAAAAAACTCCTAATAGAATCGGCTAAATTGTCCTAACATTTTGAAATATTACCCCGATAGAACATACTAATATTTTTTTTAATTATGTTCTCTAAGACCTTTTAATTCTGTCCAAAAGGATCATATATTACACTATACGCTACCCATACATTTAAATTTCACCTATAACATTAAACAATAAAATATTCCCATGTCCTGTCTATACCTTCTTAGATCTCTCGCATAGGAAGATCGCACGGGGAGTCTAAACAAGACTATAAGTGACATGTCAGTTTTTTAGCCTTGCCTGGATGTCTTCATCTAAAGTAAGACGTACTAATGGGATAGAAATAACTGCTGGATGTAGTTTATTGCTAACGGAAATTCTTAGTGTGTGAAATAAGTTCGTTTGAAGGATAGCGTGTGTTTGTGTGTTGGTTTATTTGTTTGTTATTTCTACAGAATTTAAAGGGGTTTTTTTCTTTGTATAGATTTATGACATTGAAGATTAAAAGGCTTTATAAATGACAATTTTTTTTAAATAGAAATTCAGAGATATAATTTTATGGAAATATTTAGGCAGAATTAAAAAAAAAATACGGATGTTAAATTTAGTTAGTCATGATATTTATATATAAATTGTAATTCGTAAATTTTCTTGCTAAGTACAAAATATTTAAAGGCTTTGAATTTTAATTATCATATAACGTAATTAAAAATTGATTCCGAACTTTTTTATTCGAAACATTCCTGAGGGGACCGTGCCTTAAAAGTTTCTTTTAAATTGCCCTTCCTTGCATTAAAATTTAAGCCAAGAATAATTTTTAAGAAGTAAGTATAAAATTTACTAACCAACATTGAATTTTTTAAAAGCATTTAATAAGTAGAAAAATTATCTCCTAATAAGCATAATATATAAGCAGGTATATGGTTAAATTAGCTGCGCTTCGCGGTTTCACCTGCGTGGCCCCGCCCCTGTTGGTATTAGCGTGATGATATATATAGCCTATAGCCTTCCTCGATGAATGGGCTATCTAACACCGAAAGAATTTTTCAAATCGGACCAGTAGTTCCTGAGATTAGCGCGTTCAAACAAACAAACTCTTCAGCTTTAATATTAGTATAGAAGTATAGATTAATCATCTTCCAATGTTGTATATCTACAAAATTATGATACAATTAACGAATAATCAAAACCTCTATTCTACCACATTAAGAATAATCAAACACATTAACAAGACAGGATGAAAACAAAAGATGGCTCCGATATTTATAGTCCGCGAGTGAAAATGTAGCTCCGGGCTATATTTTAACTTCACTTGTTAATTTATTGCAGTTCATACAACATAAGTTAATTGGATGTTGCATTTAATTCGCGTAATTGCTACTGGTTCATCCCACTTGCAAATCGATTGGTTGGTATAGTTTTTCTGTATTACGCATAGTATTTGTGGTACCTATTAGGTACTAGGGATATGCTTTGTAATGGTTAACTTTAATAAACTAACATGGCGTCCGATTGAGAACGATTTGATTTGTTAGTAAAGGTATTTAAGAAAAGTGTATTGATAAGCTGTGTTTAATTTTTTTGTGAATTTAGAAAACAGTGACACTTATTTTAATTTTTTCAAGAAGTTACTTACAGTAGTATAAAATCTTGTTTTCGTATTTTTCACAATACAAGATGCATTTTTATGTAATTTCGTATTTTAAAAAGCCAATTAATAAACCATTCCAGTCATTATGATGAAGTAGTTATTAGAATTGTAAAATAACTCAAAATTTTTAAATAATACAATAATATTTTGTATATATTAAAATGCAAAACTCAAACATACAAAAACGTCACATAACCACCAATAAATCCAACTACCAAAAATCGTATCACAAAAGGTACAACAATTTTAAATAAACACGGCTATACACACGAAAACACCGTAATACAGTTACACACCCACACAGCTATAAATCAACACTACCATACATTTAGTGTCGCATAATTCACTAACATTTATTGAAACTACTCTCTCTTTGATATTCTGAATATATGACAGCACTTGACAATCGCTTTGTACCGTCATTAATGAATAAGTAATAAAGAATGAATAAGGAATAAATGTAATGTGGGCTTATTGTTAGTTTCCATAAACAATCATTTTTAGAACCGTTTCTAATGTTATTTAGAAACTATTTTTAGTACATGATCGACCATATTATACAAATGTGGTAATAATGTATGAATCGCCAACTTTTTACGTTTTTGTTAAGGCACAAGGAAAGTTGGTTAGCACATGAAAACACGAAAAGGGGCGATAGGGCAGAATAACGTATGACGGGGCAGCTAGGTAGTAATTTAATAAATTCGTTAAATTATTAACAAACCCTTATAATGTTCGAAAAGAAAAGAAAAGTAGCTCTTTAGTATTCCAAATACAATAAATTATATCTACGATTGTAGAGACAAGAAAAACTGCTGTCATTTCTATGAATCTTTCACTAATGAAAGTGAAGTATTATTAAACAGTTTTAATAAATTATGTTTAAAAATTTATTAAAACACTAACAAAACCACTTCACAATAACACCAATGTAACTCTAACGTTATTTAACAGATCACAAGTATCATAAGTAAATTTAATAATACATCATTAGTTAGTGAAATCTCTCACAAACAATAAAATGATATTATTTTAATGACAGCTCTAATTAGCGTCGCGTCAAAGACATGTAATTGAACCGGCATACAAGTATATACAGAACAGAATAATTTAACACAGACGCTATCAAAGGGGACTTGGCTAATTTAATGTATATCGTACAAATTTTAATTAATTCCTCCTTGTTTGTTACTCTGTGTAGGCCCGTGTTCACGTGGGAATCGTGAAACTGCGACTATGACGTCATATTGTTTTAGTTGAGACTTTAGTCGACTCGTTGAATTGCTTTGTATCTTTTTTAATAGTTCAAAGTATGGCTGCATTATTTTTTTTTAAATATAAAAAACATCTAAACTGCAAGTTATTGTAGTTAGTTGTCCATATTAATGTTTATTACTTAGAATGATTCAATTTTTAAGTTGTTAAATTCTATTCAAAAACTGGCATTATCGTTTTAAAACACTGCTATTATAGTACCTACTTACCTACATACCATTTGTTTTACTAAACATTATTTATTTCTACCCTTAATTAATAATTACTACAAAAACATTCAAAGAGTGTATCATTACATTCAACTATTCACGAAACAAACGTCAAAACGTTTTAGAGCCGATTTTTCAATCCTTGGTTAAAATTTATCCGTCCAATAAAGTATTTATTACACGAACATATTAAAATGTCACCTGTAAACTGTCAAATACGGACAATTACAATACATTTTTGAAATGTTAGTTTAATACGTTATTCGATGAATATATTATTTTGAAAAATCAGCCCTTAGTCGTAAAAAGCGCACGTCTTTATGACAATACCTTTAGAGTAATACTGAAATATTTTCTATTAAAACCTGGTTTTAGTGGAGGTTGTTTTCAAGTCGAACAGAGTCGCTAATGGCACTTTACAATTAAATCTTAATGCATTTTAGCGCGGCAGCCTGCCACTACACATTTTCGTCTGATATTTAACAAGATTATATTATATAGTAGTTACATTGTAGGGATAAATGTTTTACGTGCTTTTGCAGGTGAAGTTAAGATGTATCTTTTACGTATTGTTACAATTTTATAAGTTTTGGATAATTGTAGAAGGTCATTAAGCGTATTTAATAACTCTTTACAACTTATCAATTTATTAAAAAAATATTAATTGATAAGCGAATACGTCTCTGTGTCTCATTATAATAAACTAGCTGTGCCCTATGGTTTTACCCGCGTTGCTTCGCTCCTGTTGATCTTAGCACGATGATAATATATAGCCTATACCTATAGCCTTCCTCGATAAATGGGCTATCTAACACCGAAAGAATTTTTCAAATTGGACCAGTAGTTCCCGAGATTAGCGCGTTCAAACAAACAAACGAACTCTTCAGCTTTATAAAGTATAGATTATTAGTAGGAACTACAATATTATTTCTAGCTTTATATTTTTATGTGTATATTTTAAAATGATAAATCTATCGACTAACATACATTTAATTCAACAATAAATTCTCATTTTATCATTACAAAATTGTCGTTTCCCCAAAGTTCTTATTAACAAAACAAAAACACAAAGTTACAGCAGAAGTTAATATTGCACCATGTGTTGGTGTAAAAAATACCCCCGCGTACGGATAGTGTAAATTATTTGAGTGTAATTAATTTTTCAAACTTTTAACGCAACTTCGTCCGCTATGAAATTCGTGGTAAAGAATTTTAGGGTTCTCTTATGTGGGGAAGCGTGGTAATATTTTTAATGATTGCATAGTTGTGTGAAGAATTTTTATATACCTACTACATTTAAATAGTATTACGTAATTTGTGAACAAATTAAATTAAATTAAATTTATTTATTTCTCTCATCACAAATGCACAATATATATATACATTGTTAATCTATATAATATCTTAACACTAACATTTG
>CAJQZM010011036.1:0-43555 GCA_907164665.1 Colias nastes | reverse complement strand
TCACCACAGATACCTCTGCGCATTTCTGCCGACCTAGTACTTGCGATTACGTAACAAATGCTTACATACAAAAATTGTTAATAGCCTCGAGTCCTACCAAGACAGCAGAATATGCAAGAAGTTCTTCTAATAATGACGTCATAGATTTTGACGGGAAAACATGAAGTGTAAATTATGACGTCACCGCAGATATTCACTTTTTACATCTCATTCCCATGGGCATTTTCTTGAACTAAACTGGTGTAAAGCTTGTAGTTTCCCATACTTACTCCTTGCCATTGTCGTAGTACGCGAAGCGGTCAATCTCAGCGAGCAGTACTTGTATCTGCGCGAGTCTCACGTCAGTCCTCTTGGGGTTGTACAGCAAGTGGGTGGTGGCCACCACTATGGGGGTACCACTCGAACCCCGTGGCGTCAGCTTCACCATCAAACCGATGTTGTCCCGATTCAGTATTGGCATCTCTGGCTGGTAATACTCCACCTGGAAAGTTGGTTTTGATATCATAAATATAGTATATAAACGACTAGACTTACAATCATAATTAAATAGTTATGAGCGGATTGGTATAAAATGTTCAAGGTCACATAATGCTCATAATAAAAATACCTAATTAGGGAATGCAATCCCGATCCCGCGGGATCCCGATCTCGCGAGATCTCGTGTAATTTTTCGGGATCAATCCCGACGCATCATATGACGAGATCCCGTTCGAGATTGACGGCATTGGGCGGCAGTGGTCAGCGACGCAACACACAACCATTATATCGTAAAGAACCAAACCAAGCAGATATTAATACGGCAGTACTAATCGAAGATGACTTGCCTCTTTCAATGATTGCAGAAGATTTGAATTTACGTGCTGCACAAACTAATAAATCGCTTCAAGAGGAATTAGAAGAAACTCTGCGAGCTTCTAAAAGTCCTTTTGCACGTATATCCACTTCCACGAGCTTAGACAAATTAGAATCTACCATTAAAAAAGAAATGGATTTGTTTGAGTGTGGAGGAACAAGGGGGCGATTTTTGCAGTTTGCATATAATTGCTTCGCCACGCTGTTGCCAACCACCGTTGAGTCGGAGAGGGCATTCTCAGCAGCGGGGTACATTGCAACGGACATTAGATGCCGTTTAGCAGATGAAACTAATAATACCCTTTGTTTTTTAAGGACTCATTTTCAAAATCACTCTTTTCCTAATTCCCTTAAAATAAGCTTATTGTTTTGATTACCTAATTTACCTACGTTAATTTCCTTACAACCTGATTATTATTTAGTTGGTAAGATTAAAGAATAAAGGTTTTTATTTTCTTTCGAGTAATATGTTATTTTAGTTAACCTCACTATCACAAACAAGCAGTTATTAGCTTTTTCAGTCATCTGAATTCAACATTTTTTTTTTAAATTAGACGGGATCCCGAAAATTCCGGGATCCCGCGGGATTGATATTTCTAATCCCGAATTTGCAATCTCGAGTCGGGATTGCATTCCCTATGCCTAATATACGCGTAGAGTTTTGATTCGGATCTTTGTGATCTTGATTGTGATTCAAGCCGTTTATCGTAGGTCAATAAATAAATAAATAAATATTTCAGGACAGTTTTCACACACGGCACAATCTGATCCCATACTAAGCTTTCGCTTGTGTTATGGAAACCAGATGGCTGATAAACATACATATATAATTTTAAATAAATACTTATATAGATAATTAACAATGTATGCTTTTAAAGATTTTGGCGCAACTGAGACAAACTTCGCTGTGCTATTTTTAATATGGGTATATTATAATACACGAGAAAGAAAGCAGGTAAATCCAAACTGTTTCGTAAATGCGAGGTAAATATATTTTGATATCTATCTTATAGTATTGTGCAACAAGTTAATAAACCTACAAGAAGGACCCGTCTATTAGTCTATGTAAGTATAGTGCATTGGCGTAATTGAGGATGTGGGGTCAACTCGGAAATGTGTAATGCCACTTCAGAGGATCGTTTGATTGTCAGTATCGTGTAGGTATAGTATTCAAATAAACAGATTAGATGAAAATAGAATTCATATTGCTTTTTCTATTTTTATTTATTCACTGCTGCTCACTTAAAACGTTCGATATACCGCAATTTTGAAGTTTAACTTCTTCTTTCTAATTCTTCGCATTGAGAGTAAAATGTCAAGGTCGCGTCATGGATATACCATCACGTCATGGAGTGAGGCCACGATTTTGGTATTTTTAAATCTTGCCAAAGAAGTTTCACTTCTAAAACGTGTGCTCGGTACACAAACTTTTTTAATAATTTTGTCAATCTTTAAATAATTAGGTATACCTAACATATGAATCCTTGTTTTGTAGTAGTTCTATGCTGATATTCCAAAAGTATATTTTATCAAGATAACTGTATCAGAGCAACGTGAATATATTTAGGAATGAAAAGATGAATTATGTATGAGTAGGTAGGTATAGTATTATATTATCCATGGCACCCGACAGCCATGTGTCGGAAAAACATATTTTAAATAGTTTTCTAAATAAATAATATACATATACAATATGATGTTCAAGATAGGTGATATATTTTATTTCAATTCAATCCATTTTCAACTACACAATTTTTTTTTATTGGTATCACCGGGAATCAAACCCAGAAACCCTGTCCTGTATAAGTAGGCGGCCTTAACCTGACAATAGATTGGTGAAACATATCATTCACATCTCTTTTTGAACACTTCGGAGAGTGCTCTATTGTCACCAAATCAAAAAAAATCACGATTCACTCATCTATACTAATACTAATATTACAAAGCTGAAGAGTTAGTTTGTTTGTTTGAACGCGCTAATCTCGGGAACTACTGGTCTGATTTGAAATAATATTTTTGTGTTTGATAGCCCATTTATCGAGGAAGGCTATAGGTTATATTATATATCATCTCGCTTAGACCAACAGGAGCGGAGCACTGCGGGTAAAACCGCGGAGCACAGCTGGTCATAAATAATTTCCATCAAATTTATATGGAACTTATACTTATATAATAAAAAAATAAACCAATAGCTATATGATATTCCAATTAATATGCCTCACGTAGTTATAAGATTATTTATTTCGTGTAGTATTTTTTAATCTCCTTTTGAACTTCATTATAGGCATGCATGGTACCGCATCCATATAATTTTTCTGGGTAGATCTGAGTCTACGACGGCACGGCACGACGGTTTTGAGGACCTCTGAGGAGGCTTGGTTGGTAGTGGCCCTGCCTTCCAAGCCAACCGGTCAATCGGCCAAGGTCGTGGATTCGATTCCCACCCGGGGCAAATATTTGTGTGATGAATATAGATGTTTGCTTTGTGTCTGGGTGTTAATTATCTATATAAGTATTTATTTAAAATGATATAATATGTATGATTATCAGCCCTCTAGTTTCCATAACACAAGCGAAAGCTTAGTATGGGATCAGATCGTGTCGTGTGAAAATTGTCCTGAAATATTTATTTATTTATTATTTCCTTTGAAAAATATTTTTCGTCTCAAATATCAGTACGTTTATTACACAAATATTCATAGAAAACTAGGATTTTAATTGCTCGATAAAACTTAATTCAACTTTACTATAAAGTCTTGTAACTTTGAACGGTACTTTTAAGGCAATTTTTTTCAGTATTTATGTAGAACTAGCTGCGCTTCGCGGTTTCACCCGCGTGGCTCCGGTCCTGTTGGTCTCAGCGTAATGAAATACATGTAGCCTATAGCCTTGCTCGATAAATGGTCTATCTAACACCGAAAGAATTTTTCAAATCGGACCAGTAGTTCCTGAGATTAGCGCGTTCAAACTAACAAACAAACTCTTCAGCTTTATAATACACTAGCTGCTCCGCGCGGTTTCACCCCCGTGGCTCCACTCCTGTTGCCCGTAGCGTGATGAAATATAGCCTATAACCTTCCTCGATAAATGGGCTATCTAACACCGAAAGAATTTTTCAAATCGGATCAGTAGTTCCCGAGATTAGTGCGTTCAAACAAACAAACAAACAAACAAACAAACTCTTCAGCTTTATAATATTAGTATAGATATATTAGTATAAATAAATGGCCAGTTTGACATAAAATCATATTAATGAATAAAACATCGATGACGCGAGTAGGGTGACGGTACACAGTGAATAAATTTCCTGTATGCAAAGTGTTTTTCCGTCTAATAAGATACTAGCTTTCCGCCCGCGGCTTCGCCCGCTTTGTCTAAAACCTAACAAATTATATACTAAAACCTTCCTCGTGAATCACTCTATTGAAAAAAATGCATCAAAATCAATTGTGTATAGTTTTAGAGATTTAAGCATACATAGGGACATAGGGACAGAGAAAGCGACTTTGTTTTATACTATGTAGTGATATCAATCGCTCTTACATATTGATTTTGCTGAGATATAAATAAATAAAAACATTTATCTGTTGCGGCCCTGCCTGCACAGCAGATTGCTGACGTCGCCGTTTGCATGGGAACGGAATGCGGGAGTGGTTTTGTTGTGTTAGTGTTTAAATTTTCTTTAGAATTAGAATCTATATTATCTATACTAATATTATAAAGCTGAAATGTTCGTTTGTTTGTTTATTTGAACGCGCTAATCTCAGGAACTACTGGTCCGATTTGAAAAATTCTGTGTTGGTGTTAAGATAGATTTTTTATTCATTAATATGATTTTATGTCAAACTTTCCATTTATTTATACTAATATTATAAAGCTGAAGAGTTTGTTTGTTACGCCGTGTCCTACGTGGACGACTCAACGCGAACGCGATTGCGAAACGATCCGTTGCGAATTTAATGCGGTGTGGAGCGATGCGGCTACTCTGTCCTACGTGCGCGCGAACCGTCCCCTCCGCGCCCTCCACCGCCGTTCAGTTCAGTAGCATTAAACATTTGTCATGGACGGACGGAAGCTAATGTTGTTGGAAAATTCATATCTTAAATATGAGATATTGAAGAAGTGTATAAAGCATTGGATAGCATTAATAAGAAGTTCTACTTCCGACATTAAGATTTTTGCTTGAAAAAAATATGGCCGACGCGTCCACTTCGCGCGAAAATATCAAGCCAACTGATCGCGTTCGCTTCATTTCGCGCCGCTCCGCACCGCACTACGGTCACGTAGGCCACTTCAATAGGTTTCGAATGTTTGTTGTTTCCGCGCGGCGCCGCGCCGCTTCGCGTTCGCGTCTAAATCGCTCACGCAGGACGTCGCGTAGTTTGAACGCGCTAATCTCAGGAACTACTGGTCCGATTTGAAAAATTCTATCGGTGTTAGATAGCCCATTTATCGAGGAACCCTATAGGTATCATCACGCTAATACCAACGGGAGTGGAGCAATGCGGGTAAAACTGCAGGGCACAGCTAGTCTTCTATATAATCAAATGTGTTGGTAAGCGCATAACTCGAGAACCGCTGAACCGATTTCGTATTTTTTTTTTATTATATTCCTTGACGATACAAGGATGGTTCTGTAGAGAAATCGTAAACATGAACCACGGGCGAAGGCGGGGCGGACCGCTAGTAATTAATAAAATTATATTGTCAATCTAGAACTCCGATCTGCACCGAGCAGATATAGATGTATTTAGTTTGATTTTAATTAAATGTAGGTAGTCATAAAAAGCACATTTGACTTTTTTCGGGGCCTCCGGCTGTGGCGCTCTTAATTTATCTCTCTACAAGACTTTAAAAGTTAACAAAGAATGTTTTCAAACATAATAAATTAGGATAAGATGTAGGTGGTTGGATGAAAATTCCTGTACATGTACAGCTTCTACACAGATGTGGATAAAATTTTGTACAGTTAATCATAATCATTTATTCACCAGAAAAACAAAATTCAGTACACAGTACCATTATTTTAATTAATAATATTATATAGTTATAGATGTAGTCTGAATTAATATAGACTGCTTGTCTAGATCACGCGAATGATTCTGCAATGTAAAGCTAGTTGGAAATTCCCTTTTATAGGATTTTAATATTAGATGCAGTTTTTCATTAAAAAAAAATACCAGCATTCACGTAACTATAAATATAAATACAAATATATTATTTACCACACGTAATATTCATAATGCATATAATTTTATTTGATATTTGATGATTTGATATCCCAAAATAAAGAGTTATATGATATATCAATTGACAACACAGTTAATAGTCTGTAGATTGCCAAAGTTTTAAAGTACATAGAGCATTATTTATGGAATAAATGGTAGGAAATGAAATGCCAAGCAGTGAACATAAACAACTAAACTCTATTAAATACACTCAATTCTGTATATAAATTAAAAAAATAATAATTGCAGAGCAAAAATTTCAATTCGCTGCTGCTTTTTGCTTATCACATTTTTTCAAATACATATTTATCAAATGTGTTATGGAAAACATTACATTGTATTCAAAATTCAAATTTGTTTCGATAATCATCCAAATTTCTCTTCTGTCTGAGTTTACTTCACTTTTGATATTTTGAACATACATATTATATATTATGTACAATATATTTAAATTTCGCAATATTTTAATTCGCAAATGCTGTGCTCAAATATCAAAGTCATCTTGCAAAGCAAACATTCAAAGGATATATATTAAACTACTTTATTTGATAGTGGTCATTAGAAATTAAAGACTTTAAAGAATTTTAAACCCGATTTATTTATAATGGTTCTTAACATTGTAGTTTTGCTTCACTTAAATACATTTATCATACTAAATCTGCTTGCAATCTAATTACTAAATAATCATTTAGTAGAAAATTCTAACATGGTATGGTAAATGGTAAACTATCGCTTTTTATGATTAATATGAAATGTGCGTATGGTTAACATGAGGTATGTGTGATTACATATTTTCTAAATTCATTGCATATATCTACTAATTAATATTTCATGTCTCTACAAAACATCGCAAATCGCAAACATATTGAAGTACAGTACAAAAGCAGTGCATTGCATAAGCCGTGTATATATCTGACTTGACTGGCCGGTTGGCTTGGTTGGTAGTGGCCCTGCCTTCCAAGCCAGAGGTCGTGGGTTCGATCCCCACCCGGGGCAAATATTTGTGTGATGAACATAGATGTTTGCTCTGTGTCTGGGTGTTAATTATCTATATAAGTATTTATTTAAAATTATATGTATATGTATGTTTATCAGCCATCTGGTTTCCATAACAGAAGCGAAAGCTTAGTATGGAATCAGATTGTGCCGTGTGTGAAAATTGTCCCGAAAATATTTATTTATTTTATTTATATCATTCAAAAAGCAGCCTTAAAAGCGGGGTATACAAGGGCAAAGCAGATATATTCGCTACAATTGTTTTGCTTACTGTGTTCTGATCTTGTATTTCGAACTGCGACTTCTTGATGTATATAGCGCAGCCATCTTCCCTGTGTCCAGTTTTCTGTTTGAAGAGACCATCGTAACCGAGGCTTTCGAATCTACCGTAGAAGCAGTTCAGGTGGGAGGCTTGCACTTCTTGAAGGCATAGTATCTGGGTAAATAATAGAGAAATTAATATTATAAAATAGTTTGGAATGGAAATCACTCATATAATATTATAGCCATATAGTATCTGTCTTATTTATTTTAGAATGCAGTGTTTTATAATAATAATTGATATATTGTAACTAGCTGGATTGAATTAAATGTATTAAACATAGCTTAATACAAGGACTGGGCCAATCTGCTAGTATAAAAAAATACTATTACCATAATAATTAAAAATCTATTTTTTAAAGCATATACATAAGGCAGAAATTTAATAGTCCAATACAAATTCATTTTGCAAAAACTTCAACTCACATCAGGTGCCAAATGTATGATCTCCTCGAAGAGCTTAGCAGCCCGCACCTGCCACTTCAAGTTGTTCGGCTTACAGGCTGTGTATAGGTAGGGATGGCTCTGCAGCAGGTACTGAGCGAGCACATTGTACGATACCACTCGGATCTTTAGGGTGTTTGCTGAAAATTTACTTGTGTGTAAGATTTGATGTTGAGTTAAAGTTATGTAGAAAATTTACTTTTAATTTGTTTAAAAAAAAGCATAGTATAATAAAGAAATGGCAAAGAGTTGTTATTTTTGTTTTTAATTTAGTACATGAACAATACAAACTAACCATTAAGACTACACTTTACCCATTATTAAACTATCAAGGTGCTAATTGTATTATCATTTAAAATAATTGCCAAAATCACAATATAATATAACAATAATATTGTAAATAATCATTTTATAATACTTTATTATGGAAGACTAGCTTTCCGCCCGCGGCTTCGCCCGCGTTTTGAAAGAAAAACCTGCATAGTTCCCGTTCCCGTGGGATTTCCGGGATGAAACCTATCCTATGTGTTAATCCAAGTTACCCTCTATATGTGTGCTAAATTTCATTGTAATCGGTTCAGTAGTTTTTACGTGAAAGAGTAACAAACATCCATACATCCATACTTACAAACTTTCGCCTTTATAATATTAGTAGGATGATACATATAAACAAAATTGTAATATTACACCAAAAGACACGTTCCTAGTATTATTGTCAAACCGAAACATGATTCGAGATGTGAATGTAACATAAAATGTTCTTGTTTACTAACATTTAGTAGAACTGCTGTGCCACGAGTCGACAAGCTCCCACACTCTGAAGTCCGGGGGCAGCACCCCCGCGTGGGGGTTGCTGGGATCGTCCCCTGAACTCGAGGCCGCATCGTGCCAATTCTCAAACGTACCGCCTTCATCGCTGCTACTCAAACGTAATATCAGATTAATATGTTATCTTTTTCTTGAATATGTTTACTTCGGGGCAAAATTGTCATTTTCAAATAAATATTTCAATATTTTTTTTTTACTTAATTTAGTTTTTGTCTATTTGATTTATGTTTTAAAAGGGTAAAAGGTATACCAAAACTATATTCAACATCAAAAATATTATAATACAAATTTGCCTATGGCCACTATTATATTGTCATATAATTTCATCAAACTATTTTTGAAAAATTTAAATATTGAAATCAAAATGAATGTGATTTGAACTAAAATAACCATTTCTCATAAAATAAATTGTTGAATTAATTTTTAATTATTTTCGCTTATTTAAATTAAGAGATCACTTATTTTATTTTATTTCTTAGAAGGCTTTTTAAATCATATACTATTTCTTCCTCTTTTTTCAAAGATGTCTGATTTTATAAAGTTGATTGATAAATTGTAAGTGTTTTGAATGTAAAATTAAAATATATATTGTAAACATTCACCAGTAGAAAGCTTTGTGCGTTAAGCTCAATGGAAATTTTCTTAATTCCATACCAAGCATAAAACAGCAGTGTAATATATTGTTGCTTTTTTCCAGAATTAAATAAATATGATAATATAAAAGTGACCTAGGCAGAAAGAGCGAGAAGGCATAAATAAGGAAACTCACACTTCAAACTGTCCCCCGAAGCTAGCGTGGTGTAATGTGGGTTGCAGTGGCTCACTCATTTGCTTGTGCGTCTGAGACGCACTTGACTCTATGTCTAGCTTTTTAACTCGGAAACGCTTTTTTATATTAGCTAACAGCCTACCCCGCGCACCAGGCGATACAAAAGGATTTAAAAACAAGTGAACATTCAATATACCACATGTCTTCCCTCTACAAGTTAAATGTGTGAAATTTTTTATCTGTGTTGTATTGTAATGTAAATTTTCACATGTGAGATGAGAATATCTGCAAAAACTATGAGTCAATTTCAGCATAGCTTTATTTGTAACAAATATAACATAATAACAATAAAAAAGTACTATCTACAGCCTAAACATGACTAGAAACTGTTGTTTTTAAGTGTTTTTGTTGCATGTGACATGGGATTTGCTCTGTGCTCAAGAGGATAGCTGCAAAGAAAAAGATAAACTTAAATATAATACATAGGATACATCATGTATTAATATCATACTTAAGAGTCATAAATGTATTACTAAGATAAAGTAGATAGCATTAGATATGAATAAATAAACAAGAATACAAATACAGCTCTAGACAGCAATTATTGTGATGGAAATGAGATAGATCAGACTTAGTTCAGGGACTAAATATTTGTAATCGCTATGAAATATAAGCCAAGGCAATGACTGAGGCAATGTTGAAGCTGTACTAGACTCTAGTACTGATAGACTGGACTATACATTTACTGAACATAAGAAATATTTTATATCATTGTATTTTTTTTTGTCATCAAACATGTTTATCTAAAGACAAAAACATAATAATGAAATGTAACAATAGCCAAATAAAAAAGACGCTTAACGAGCTTGAGATTGGCAAAGAAGATTAGAACTTAGATAAACATTAAAGGGAATAACGTTATATAACGTAATTTGACCTCTCACGGCTCCCGCCTCACCCATTACACTTAGAAAGCGAAGGCATGTGACTGTATCCTCATAATATACCAAGGTAATAGTAATAAACAGACAAAACAAAATAAACTTACATGCATAAAAATAAAGCCATAGCTCAGAAATTATAACACAATGAGCAAATACCATGACGAGCACCTAAAATCTACAGTTTAACATTTTTTGACCCACCGACCTCTCATATCGCATTCACGCTTCACGGATAAATTTTATACATGGGAGATGGGACATTGTATTACATGTACAAGTTGTCCCAACAAAATCAATAATCACAAATTCAGAATTTCACAGATAAAAATAAAGTAGAAACAGATTTTATCACAGATGCCAATCGCAGTTTGACATTTTGTGATTTACGATGTTATGTTTTGTTTACACGCAGCGTACGACACAGAGCAAGTCTGAGGAGCAAGTAATATGCGTACGATAATCCGTGTTTTCCAATTACAGCACTAGAGCGCATTATGCGGCATAATGCTTAACGTTGAATGTTCCAACTACAGCAACGCTTCGCACAATCGAGCACTCATAAAAGTAATGCGTTATGCGTGTGAATTGATGCGTGCAATCGATTTATCGTTAGTAATTATTAATTGTTGGAAAAAATTTTAAAGCTTTCGTTTCATTGTAGTTTTTTCGAAATAATCAAAGTTAATTCAAATTATTGTGTTAAAAAAATAAATATAAGTATGGATGAAGGTACAAACATTGAAAAAAATGTTAATGAAATAATCAAAATCCAAATTACTTAAAATAACCGTAAATATTTTTCAACCAATTATTATGTATACCACTTTATTTACACATTAATGAGGTTATTGCTAACTCTATGAATATTTTTTTTTTCAACACTGAACTTAGCGCAACCTGCTGGTGCGTTTCACGTTCCAATTAAGCATCAGCATAATTCGGCATTGTGCGCCACTGAGTCGCATTATGCTCTGTAATTGGAAAACAGCCTATATTAATAGTATGAATCATTTCGTTTAAGTATGTGTAGTATAATACGTATTTAAAACAATTCCTATAGAGAATTCATATTCATATTAAATACTAGATTTCCGCCCGCGGCTTCGCCCGCGTTTTCAAAGGAAAACCCGCATAGTTCCCGTTCCCGTGGGATTTCCGGGATAAAACCTACCCTATGTGTTAATCCAAGTTACCTTCTATATGTGTGCTAAATTTCATTGTAATCGGTTCAGTAGTATTTGCGTGAAAGAGTAACAAACATCCATACATCCATACTTACAAACTTTCGCATTTATAATATTAGTAAATATATACTTAAAATGAAATTGATTTTATACTGATGAACTGATTAACAAATTATTCCAGATTTTGTATTTATCTAATCTGTACTAGGTTGTATTATCTTTTTTTTTTAAGACTTAAATAGTTGGGCTAAGTAATTGTATTTTAACTAGTATTACTTTAGAGTATTTATACTACATATAGAGTGCGAACAACGAAGTGGGAACAGTAGGCACAGGTGGGAACAACATGACGTTCCCGCCGCTAGCTCTCGTAAGTCGTAGTCGTGGTTGAATGCTATCGAAGTGCGTTTCTCTAGGGATTTTTTCATATTTACGAATAAACATGGTGAAATGTGAAGTTCGATCTTGCAAGAACGATACTAGAAAAAACACAAAATTGAAATCCAGTATCACATTTCATCGGTAAGTCAATTGTTGTACTTATTTTTATGAAAATAAATCTAGCATCGCGGTGGTGAAGGCGAAGTGGGAGGCGGACACGCGCAGGCTCGCTCGCGCAGGCTCGCTCGCGCACCCTTCGCGCGCCTCACTGCCGCCACATGACCGTAGTGATGTGACTTGCCTAACGCTGTACTCGATAGATTAATAGAAGAACTATATTTTAACATATTATTTACTAGGTTTCCGCCCGCGGCTTCGCCCGTGCAGTCAAAGAAAAACCTGTATAGTTCCCGTTCCCGTGGGATTTCCGGGATTGCGTCATTTTTCCGGGATAAAAAGTAGCCTACGTCCTTTCTCGGGTATCAAAATATCTCCATACCAAATTTCATGAAAATTGGTTCAGTAGTTTAGGCGTGATTGAGTAACAGACAGACAGACAGAGTTACTTTCGCATTTATAATATTAGTATGGATTTAACTTTAAAATTAAAACTCTTTTAAAATATATGTATTTTATATAATTTTGTGGTGTGTTTTGTATGATACACTTTCTAATATTATGAATGCGAATGTATTATAGTGTAAATGTAAAGTATGTAATGTTACGATATATGGACCGCTAAATTAATTTTGAAGATTTTGGTAGGTATAGAATGAATTAAATTAAATAAATAAATTATTAATATTATTTATTATTTCATTTTAAATTATTAATTTTTTCTTATTTTTATTAAACATTTTTAAAACAAATTATTATTGTTTGATTTATTATTAAAAAATAAAAAGACGTGTGGCACTCGGGGACTGCCGCGGTAAAGCTATTGCATAGCATGCCTTCAAGCCACACCTCCGAGCCCGTCGGAGTGGGAAGCGTGAGGTTTTTTCGTTACGGAATTTCTCGATTCGGTCCCCGCGCTCAAGGCCCGCGATAGAAGCTATGCAATAGCTTAAAAAATAGCATTAAACCCGATCTTTTATTTTATTAACTTTAATATTATTTAAGAAGTCCACACGTTTTTCTGATATTCCAATTAAACATATTTTTTTTAAAGTACTTATAAATTAATATAAGAAATATTCAAATGGAATAAACTCACTTTATTCACTTGGCAAACTAATTTAAAATTACATTAGATTTATACTTTATTCATACATTTCTCCTTTAATATTACATATTGATCATAAAATTTACATAAGATACATATATTTTATTTACATAACTTATCGATAGCTCGGCACGCAATTGATATCCATCCCTATTTGTCACACACACATCTATATAGTATCTATATAGCTCATCTGCCTACGATGCGCAATAAGCAATTTGTGCTTAGATCATTAAGTAAATGCTCTAAAAATCAGCGCCATTTCACCCATGAGGTAAAAATCGGTAATTAAAAAAATGTCAAAGGATAATTCGTATAGTTCCCGCACCCGTGTGATTTCTGGGAAACTATTATAATAATAAGTCCTTTGTCCTTTCTAAGGTTTCAAACAATTTTTGTACCATTTTTCATCCAAATTGTTTCAGTAGTTTCGGCGTGACGAAGAGACAGACAGAGTTACTCTAGCATTTATAATATTATTAGGAATTTTGCGAATAGCATCGATGTAAAGACAAAAGAAAAATGTATTAAGAATTAAAATTATTTCGAATTTTCTTAGAAATGAGGAAATAGTGATGTGTTTTTAAAAATTGATAAACAAGATATTTAAGTTTCTGTCTGAATCTAGTCATTGAGATATTTGAATTAAATTATCAATTACATTTAGAGAAAATCATTAACAGTATAACAACGTAATAATATTTTTAATATCGACACAAAGATCACTGCAGTCTAGGTTGGGGTGAGTCTAGGTGTGGTCCAAGGTGTGGTCCAAGTGGTATCTATCACAGAGCAAGTAATGACAACGGACCACTTTGGTCACGACACCTGGTGTTCAAAAAAAGAACTAGTTTTAGTGTGCACTTAAGTACACAAGTATATTACCGAATCTATTAAAAAATTTTTTTTTTTTAAATTAATAAAAATTCTTTAAAATTTCGTACTAAAAATAAAAGTAGAGTTTATTGTGCGGTGAACGGTTGTGGTAGTAAATCTCATACGAATTTAGAAGTTAGTTTTCATGCTATACCTAAACCTGGTAGCAGTTTTGTTTATGTTGAAAATTATTTCGGAAAAAAAGAAAAAGTAGATCGATGTAAAGCCTGGCAGCGTGCTTTAAAATTGAAAAATATAAATCCGCATATGAGAGTGTGTTCATTACATTTTCAAAGGAATGATTTTATTGTACCAAGTAAGTTGACAATGTTTAACCTCAAATATAAATGTAAATATAAATCTAAAACTAATTGAAAAATTTGTTTTTCAGGTGTTATTACTAAAAAGATGACTTTAAAAAAAACATGTGTTCCATCGTGTAATCTACCAAGCTCTGCTAGAGAATCAAATAAAGCTAAAAAAAATATAGAGGCACGACATCAGCGTCTAGTAAATCGGAGTTTAAAGAAGGATACTGTGAAAAAACATAATGATATTAATGAGGATTCATTAATCCATTCATGATCCAACAAATTGAAAAAAATCATTTATAGAAAACATAAATAATTAAAATTGATGACACTAATTCAATGTAAACTTATGGTTAATTCTTTTGTTGCACACAATACGTAGCCATGTTTTTTAAGCCCCGCCCACTGGTCCGTTGTCAATAGGTAGTGTCTATTTTTAAACTAAGATCTTCCTACGTCAATACTGCATACTCTTGACAATGACACTTCAAATGACCACAGCAAATGACGTTTCCAAATTTTCAATATTCAATATCCATACAATTAAAAAAATATATTGCCTGTCGGTGGCGGCCTTTGCGTTCGAATTTTATTATTGTTTATTCTTATTGCTAATATTCGGTATTGGAATAAATTTAGGAGATGGAAAATTATTAAAGTGCTTATTTGTTCGTGCAATTGAAGTTAATAAGTTTACATTGGCCGGGGAAATGAAATAGGAAAAGCAAAAAAAAATTAAGGTTTGTATATAATATGATCAATATTTCGACCTCTTATGTTATAAAATTTGTATCAAGGAGAATATATGATTGTTATGATAATAAATAAATCCTGTAAATGATCTCGAAGTAGGACTTGTTCTGTTTCACAAAGCCACTACATTTCTGAAACACAATTTTTGATATTTTATTGTCTTGTAAAATAATTAATGATAACAATAATTTCAGTCTTTCAAACTGTACAAACTCATCTATAGTGTATATATTAACTCATCTAAGTATGGAATTAGATTTTGGTGTAATTTCATTATTTTGTTGAGACAACCTTTGCTTTCGCCATTTTATGTCGTCTTTATAAAAAAATATGTAAATGATAATAACCATTTACATATTGATTGTTTATTTGACTATTTATCACTCCTACTGTAGGATTGATAAATTCTTTTACATCTTCTTTAATTTATCTAATTAGAATCATTATTAAGGTTCAAATTAGCAGGGTCTTACTGCTAATCTGCACCTGCAGAAGTCAAGTCTGTGTTTATATACAGTAGACCTGCATTACTCTGTCCCCTGGCTTATCTGCCGTTCCCTGTAATCCAACATGTCTATAATTATTGAATACTTATTTTTTGACAATCTTCGCATTGATCATGCATGATTGAATAGTGCACAAAAAATGTACCACTTTGTTGGCTTGTGCTACTCAAAGATCTTGATGGGATGATATCAGCATTGACTGAATTTGCCCCTTCCTGTTCTTTTCATGCAAAATAGGTGCTTGTGATAGCAAGTTATCTGTCATTATCTTACCTGAAAGGAAAGTGTAAATGTTAATTTCTGAATCAGCTCATTCATTTTTTGATAGACCTTAAAGTTGTATTGCTTTGTGTCCACTAACATGTTTAATCAGTTTGAATTAGTATTTTCTTGATGATTTTTACAGTTTTTTTTTGTGATTGTTGATTTTCAATTGAAAACAGTATAAAATTTCTCCAAATAAACTTGAATGTTTGTTTACATTATTTATGCGGTTGAGTAGGCCCAACAATAGAAAATCTAATTATATTGTCATGCTAAAACTAGAAATATAATTTTGTTACCGTCAGGCACTTATTTCTAATGTGTTTTTCCAGTACCGTAAAGTTCAACTTATTTTGTTTAGATTGTTCCCAGTTTTTTATTAATCTACCATATTTTCTGATGTTCGCTCTCATTGATTTCTATCAATCTCTTGGAATCAAATGTAACATATTTGATTCCATTTTTTTGTATCTATTTACAATATGCATTGTACATGTACATTATTCGACACCTAATATCAACTGGTAATATACTTACAAAGTTATCTAGATGTAGTGTCAAGCCCGCACCGTTTGATCTTTCATAGTAGATAATAAACGCAACTGTTTCTTACAGATTATACATATCTATTTTACTTTCAGTTATGTGCAATGAAAGAAACACCACATAGCCAAAATCATGTTCAACATAGAATCCTACATAACTCCCATACTACTCAGCTACGTTGATAAATATGTACGAGACTTCAAACCAGCCGATGCACAGGTATTTCAATATTTAAAACATACTCTGATGTGTATGATAAAATGTTTATAAAACAAGATTTATTATGTTTGTTTATAATAATTGTTTTTTTGGTTTAAAGCAATATAACATATTATACTGTTATACGAGTCTTCATGATGTACATATGAACAGTAGTTTGAAGAATTTTGTATTGAACAGTGGAATATTATGTTATGAATGTATGTGAAAATATAAAAGAGCTTGATAAAATTATAAGACTATTAGATATTACAACCTAATTACAATTTTATTATCAATAAACATTTTTCTTTAAAATCATTGTTTTAGGTGTCACTATGGGCGGGCGGGGTGACTTTGCACAATTTAGTATTAAAAGCGGATGTACTGCAAAAGGAAGTGGCCCTGCCGTTCACCCTCGTCTCTGGCCGCATACATGAGCTCCTCATTCAAGTACCATGGACCAAGATTATGTCAGAACCCATTGTTGTCACCATCAATACAATAGGTATGTATTGATTGCAATCTTACAATAATATTACATCATACCTGTTTTGAATGCAGTTTTATTTATTATCCTTTTCATATTATAAATTCAGGTTTGTTATCACATATTATTTAAACATTTGAATCAATAACTGACAATAATAATTATTTTCATGTCTTAACTATAACATAATTTGGTTTGAATATGTTTTATACATATTCAAACCAAATTGTTCTTTTATGTTTTGTTCTTAAGCTGAATAACTTACTGTAAGAGTTAGAACACTGTTATAGGTATAGAATACTAACTATATTTTTCTAAACTACATTTTCTATTTATTTTCTTCTAGAATGCATACTCAGTCTCAATCCCCCTTCACCAGAAGAGAGTCCACCACCAGAAGCACCCAGGTAAGCAATTATCCTTGTTAATAAAGAAAGGGAAAGCATTCATTCAATTCAATTCATTATCTTTAAATATTACAATCCAAAAAAAGTTACAAATACAAACTAATATTGAGAGCACAACAAGCGTAAAACGTTAAAATTACAATTATTTCAAGATTATTTACCGTTAAAATTACCTAAACCTGATTTAAAACCATCTAATTCCCCAAACCAGGACGCAAGTAGTAGAAGCTCCTCCGGGCTACATGCAAGCGCTAGTCCGTCGGATCGTTAGCAACATCTCCGTGCGGGTCCACTCGCTGATCGTGAAGTATGTGCACGATGATATTGTGCTGTCCCTGAATGTTAAGCGGCTGGCCGTAGACAGCGTGGGCGCTGATTGGCAGCCGCAGTTTGCTGGTTAGTGCTGATAATAGAAATGTTTATGTGCTTATGCTTGTAAGCGGCTGATTAATTTTCAGTTTACCGTGATTGTTTTTCTTTAAGAAGTGGAAGGCGTCAGTTTTCCACTTCTTAAAGTCAGTTTTATAAGACTTAGCGGGATGTAAAGCCTAAAATGACTGTTACTATGCTTCATACATACGCTTACACGTTACAAAACTGATCTTAGGAAGCCACCATTTTATTTTAAAGACAAGTCCAATACCAAGAATAGTCATGTACTAAAGTACAAAATTAATGTTATTTCTTTCTTATAGATATAGATCAAGTTGAGCCAGTAATCAGGCGGCTGGTTCGTTTGGATGACTTAACATTGTGCCTCGACAAAAGTGATTCAGATGGAAAAATACGTTTTTATCAAGAACCCCTGCTATATAGATGTCAATTAGATCTCCGGTGAGTAACATCGTATGAAGGAATAGCATTATAATATATAAAACATTTTTCATTAAATTCCATTTGGAAATAAAACAAAAAGATTGTGATCTAAAAATATATTTGACTAGTGGCAGTTGTTTACATTACAAAACTTTTATGTATTACAGAATAATGTAACCATCTTGTTATTTAGTAAAAAATCATAACTTATTACTTTTTTACAGAGTATTAACGCGTCTAGTATCCGCCAATACGCGTCGAGCGCGCAGTCTCAGCGTCCAATTGCGTTCGAGCCGGCTGGCCTGGGGCGTGACCAGCGAGCAGCTGGTGCTGCTGCTGCGGCTGCTGAAGGAGCGCTCACTGGCGGACACCAAACCCCCCTCGCCGGTGCCCAAAGCGCCGAGTGTCCAGCTGGCGCCATTGCGTAAGTGTCTCTCAGCCAATAGGCAACGAGCTCGCTGTTAGCGTCCAATGCGATCGAGCCGGCTCGTGTGGGGCGTGACTAGTGAGCAGCTAGTGCTGTGTAGCATCAGCCAAATATAGGCGACGAACTCGCAGTCAGCCACCAATTGCGGTCGAAACGACATTGTGTTTGCATTAACGACTATTTGTTGTAATAATGAAGTTTTATCTCTTGTGCGTACTTGTACATTCGTGTTACTTTGTGTGGTGATTTGGCATAACTTGTCGAAATGGACATCTCAGACCGCCAAAATCTACCCGTTCTTTTTGAATACCCCTTGTACCCAAATTATATGCAATTATCATTTAACATGATTTACCAATATCAAACCTCCACCCACAGATTCAGTATCCTCCAACTCTGCCGAACCCGCACGCAGTGAGAGTTGGTCCGAATGGGCGTGGTCATGGCTGCCCACGTGGATGGACCGCGAGGGCGTGGAGGAAACACCCGCACCGGCTGCGCCGATACCGATTGCGTTCACTGCTTATTTGGAACACGTGGCGCTCGTGTTTAAGGTGAATATGACGCAAATCATAATAATCTTAATCAAATATTTAATATGAATATAAAATTAGATATTATGTCGTCGTAAAGGGAATACAAATTAAAAAAAGAATTATTGAAAGTATTAACTAACATGTTCCCAAAAGCAGCAAGGTCTTTTTTGTCGCGATGGTATTTTGCTGTTTGGTTAAATAAATTATCTCTAAGGGTTTTGTTCCATGTTTAATTGAACTATTTTTTACCAGGTTATGGAAGTAGAAGGCGGTCGCAAACGTGCGCGCGGCGTTCTAGAAGTTTCCGCAACAGATGCAGTAGTTAAGAGCTCAGTGTGCTCTCCCACAACTCTGCGGGTGCAGTTCGGTGGTAGAGAGTTGGCGCTAGTGTCGCACGGCCGCTGCGTGTGCGGGCACGTGGGCGTGGATGCGGTAATTAACGAACTATAAGAATATGGACTCACAATCAACTATCAATAGGTCGTCAAAATGTCCAAATATAGGCGAGAGTGCGCTATGTATGATATGTCTATAGAAGTGTTGACAACTAGACTCACAATCGCCTATCAATAGGCCAAATTAAAACTCTGCCAAATACACACGAAGGCAGAGTTTTGCTATGGACAATTTTAATTGTGATTTCTTTTAAAAAAAGTAGCTTCCTTATGGAATAATAATTATTTATACTGATAAAGTATTTTTTGAGTTTATTCGTTATAAAAAATATAATTTACACAGTTGAACGAAGCACCGACGATATACCTCAGTAAAACGGGTGACCACGATGAAGATTGGTGCTGGACTGACGAGGACTTCAGCGATCAGAAGATTGAGCTTGGAGTCGCTGCTGAGGAGCAGCTCGGAGAACCACTGCCTACTGTACGTATTACGACCAACCTGGTTTCATGATATTTTGCTGTACTATTTAATTAAGAAATGCGTTTTGCCTCAATTGAGATCGAATTACACACACTATAATTTACATTTTGTCAAGAAAGGTAAAAGTAATATGTAACATAAAGACCGTTAATCATATTATAATATTTTCTTTAGCAATCGGACAACGTACCAGATTCTCAAACAGAGCAGAAACAAGACCAAATACCAACAGAAACGGATGAAGCGAAAGAAACCTTCTGGACCAAAATGGCGCCTGTTATCTATGTAGAGTACAACCACGATAGAGTGCCCTCTGATAGACTTGTTAATCCGTATGATAATCCGCCACGGGACTTTGAATATAGGTAACTATTTCCTTCGCTGTTAGGATATCTTTCAAGATATGGTTCGTTCGTAACTTTCATTTAGCTTTATACTAAAAGATTTTAGTGATTTTTATGATCTATTAACGTCATTCTTTTATAATATTCTTTTATAATATGAAGTAATCCTCGAGAGAGATACTAACAATTTCTGAAATTATCACATTGCACTGCACTGCATAGCTAAAACGTGATAAAACTTAACAAAATAATCCATTTTATCAAAATTCTTGCCCTATTTGAATGCACAATTACCCACAACATTATTTCAATAATTCTTAGTGACTGGGTGGAAGACAGCGTAATGAAGATAGCTGTGAGTCCAATGTGTGTGCAAGTGTCTACTGGCCTGATACATCGGCTTGGCGTTATAAGGAATGCTTTGAATACTGTGCCACTGTTTAATGATGAAGGTTAGTAGTATATGTGGTAAGGGGAACTAGCTAGGTAACTTGACATAACGTTAAGTTTATGAAGTGTTTATAAGTTGTAAATTATTTTTGGTTAGAAACGGTTCTTGTCCTCTCAGAATGTAACTTGATTTAAAGCTATGGATAAAAAATATCCAAATTTGAGAATGCTAAATGGGATAACATTAAATTTATAGGAAATAGAGGTGGAAAAGACTTTAATACCTGTGTATTTTATACATCTACATATAAATTAATTACGACTTAATATAATCTGCATAATTTCTATCATAGAATTTGGTATTTAAACGGATTTAAAACAGGTTTAATTACTCCCCTTAGATCCACCAACACGCACGCTAACAGTAGAAGAATGCGACGCGCTATCCGAAAACCTACCACAACGTCGTATAGGTATAGAGATAGAGGGACTCACTATAAGGTTGATGCCCTGGGATCACTCGCAAAATGATAAGCCTCTAGAATCATCCATAGTACTTGATGTGGATCTGCCAGAAGCGGTGCTCAATGTGGCCGCGCCTTTGTATCCTTTACGGTTAGTAACTATTATTATGTTTGTAGGTTCATGTGAATTTTTAAAAACACATTATATAAAGAGAAAAGGTAGTTTTCACTTAATATTGTTGGATCAATATTCTGCTCGTGATAGTATTCTTTGAAAGAGTTGAAAATTATTTAATTGGGGGTAAATTATAGTGTAACAACAAAACATTGTCAAACATAATATGATGCAGTTGTTCCATGCCAATGCATTTTTACATCTTCGCTTAAAAACTTAATTACCTGTTTTATTTACCAATTATATTTACCTATTAGCTACACAAAATAATCTTAAGCTTTTCATCTGACTGCGAACGAAGGCGGGTTATGTTTTTTGAGTTTATATATGTATATTTCCTTGGCACGCATTTTGATTTATGGTGTTTCGTTGGAATCATCAGAATTGTGGTAGCGATATAGGCTATATAAATTAACAGTCTAGTTTCTTGATTTCATTATAATAATTCTTGTTTCCAGAGTATGTTCCGCAGCATCCCAAATGCCAGAAGACACCGGACCGCTCTGGCAAGGTGCCCGGCTCCATATATCTGGCTCTATAACCGCACTACAAGCTACACTGATCTCGCTAGCTGATGACAAGTCAAGACCATGCGCACGCGCAGACGTTCGCTTCGTCACGCATTCGCTGATGCATAGGAATTACTTCGCGGAAGATAGTGTGGCGTTCAGCTATAGTGTTAAGATACGTGAGTGCTTTTTAAGTAGTATACTATGATTAAATAGAAACACACATTTTTGAACAAAGATATGAAATATATTTTAATTTGTTTATTTAAATTAGAATTTTTTTCTAGAATTTGAATTAATTTGGCATTTGCCTTAAATATTTTTTTTTTAATTTTTAGACAAAAACTAATTTTTTATCTTATATTTCGTTTTATCTTTTTCCGCAAATCTTACAGTGTGTTAACATTAAATGAATAATAATTTTTCATAATTGTTATGTTTTTAAATATGCTTTATTATTTAAAAGGTGAAGCAATAGTATGCGGCTCTTCAGCGCGTTTACAAGCGGCCTGGTACATTCCTATTTCGCTGTTCACTCAGAAAATATCTATGCCGTTAAAACACACCACCGTTGCTAAGGATGCTTTGACTGATGAAGGTAAATTGGAAATTGTACAATTAGGATCTCAATCATTTAATTATTATTAGATGAAACCCTTCATAGTTGTCTCTTGGGGGCAAAATTATTACTAGTAAAGATTTTCTTCTGTAGTTTTTTTATATTCTTAATTTAGAGTATTTAACTTATAGTGCTTTAAAATATAGTTATCAATAATGAATGAAAAATGTTTTACAATCATATATTTATAAATATTTATGTGTTTTTATCAGAATCCGTAGCGTTAGAGCTGACACTAGAAGAGCTATCGTTGCGGGGCTACATAACGAAAAACATACATACACACATTGTGACACTACATTCAGTACGAGCCACCGCGCATCACGCACCAAGTGAGTTACTTGTACCTATTCAAATAAATTTCCATCAATTTTTTTTTAATTCTGTTTGTGTGTAAGTTCGTAGTAATGTTGGATATTAATCGTTAGCACACGTTCACAGTTGACGGCGAGGAGAAACAAGCTTGGTTGCTTTCGGGCCCTGACATGCCCTCGACAACGTGAGTATATACATAATAATAATGTAGTGAAATCATTTTATTTGTGTTGTGTTAAAAATACAATCTTCAAAAAAAAATTCAATCTTTTTTTGCAGACCGTACCTTCGCATTGCGTTTCAATGGTGCAAAGAGCCGACACCAAACGCGTTAGATTATATCGGCATATGGCTGGAACCTATGGCCCTATGTGTCGATCCGTTGTTCGTAGCCTGGCTTGGGTACAGGCCGAAGGTTAAGATTACAGGTACTTAGTTATTTAAATAAAGAAAAAAAAAGTTAAAAAAAAATACAGACTTAAAGCTTGAAGTATACATAATATGTAGTATTTTAGATAAACTTGTGTGTGTATATTGTGTCTATGTAATTATTATTGAAATATAGAACTTTTTCAGAATCACGATCTCAAACTTCAAACCTGAAAATGTCTTCATCGCAGTACTTATTAAAGCGGAGGACGACTCCACCGGTAAGCATGCGGCTTTTAATATAATACGGAAAAAAGTCATTTGTGTAATATTAGTTGATATTTAATTCAGACTAGCTTCCGCCCACGACTTTGTACGTGCATCCCCGTTTTTCCCCGTTCCCGCAAGAATTTCGGGAAATCCTTTCTTAGCGGATGCCTACGTCCTAACATCTACCTGCATGCCAAATTTCAGCCCGATACGTCCAGTGGTTTGGGCTGTGCGTTGATAGATCACTATATCAGTCACCTTTGAGTTTTATATATATAGATTACGAGTGCGATCATATTTGAAACTAGCTGTGCCCCGCGGTTTCACCCGCATTGCTTCGCTCCTGTTGGTCTTAGGGTGATGATATATAGCCTATAACCTTCCTCGATAAATGGGCTAACACCGAAAGAATTTTTCAAATCGGACCAGTAGTTCCTGAGATTAGCGCGTTCAAACAAACAAACAAAGAAACTCTTCAGCTTTATAATATTAGTATAGATTAATTTTGACTAACTTGAAAAATAATGAAGATATTTGATGAATTTTTTGTGTAATGTAAATTTTTCTATGTAATATGTACGGAAATATGTATAAAAAAAATTATTTGGTAAAACCATGGTAAGTATAAAAAGAATATGAAATATTTGTCAGTCAAGCGGTAGAGGTGGAAGCAGATCAGGGTCTGGAGCAGAAGTCCACGTGAGGACTCGCAGCGTGGAGTCCAGCAGCGAGAGGAGTGATAAGAAGGAGCCTAAGCCTGCCGCTCCAAGTGTGAGTATGGATTATGTAGATCTTATGTGGTTAATTTTTTTTTGGGATTAGTTGTCATTCTTATAGTACAAAAGGAAAAGTTTTTAAACGCATGATGCGTAATGTTTTATTTGGATGTGAGAGGAAAAATACGTGTAGAGAAGGTAAAGGATAGATATAATATAATTTTATCATGTATTTTTATTTATGTCTCAAATTGTGTCTCAGTTCGTTTTCATACGCAAATATTAATGTCACTGCTTATTCAATGTAGCTTTGTTCAAAGTTCAAACAAAGTTAGAAAAACAATGTATCTCAGTTCAAAGTTCAGACCAAGATTGGAAAGCAATGTTTACCACTCTCCATCATCTTATACGTGTTGCTCTACAAAAATAAAAAATCACATAATTCAAAGAACTCGTTCACCTCCAGCCGCCGCCCGACGTGTGGTGGTCAGAAGAGCGTTTACTCCACTTGCACGCTCGCCTCAAGCGCATGCTAGTGACGTTCGAGTGCGGGGTGGTGCTCGTGTACGTGACAGCGGCTAGCGCGAGTGCCGTGCACTGTGCGACCGCGCGCGAATCGATCGAGCGGCACGCGCTAGGGCTCAACAGAGTGCTGGCCTTGAGGTAAAGTGTATTTTAATGATTCACGCTACACCGTGTCATGGGCCGTGCTGGAGACGGGAAACAAATGAAACGATATCCATACAAATTTCAACGCCGTGCTAAGTTCAGGCATGAATCACTTAACAAAAAGTATGCAATAATGTTTGATCAAGCCCCGGCCTAGTCGCGACACGGTGTAGCATAAATCAGCCTTTAATGAGGCAGGGCTGAAATTATATGTTTCATGCCCAACATTAAACATTAGTAACTTGCGAGAACAACCGCGAATGCGTTAGCGAACTTTTTAACCATAGATCCAGCGGGGCGACAGTCTTTAAGCGTCTTTTATGGCGAACGTACAAACGATTGTTTTTTATAGCAGACACTATACTCAGTATTCATTACATTCGTAAAGTATAGTGTAATGTGTAATATAAACAAAATCCACAAAATTTATTTCAAAAACATTTCAGTCTCGGTCGCTGGTCAATACATTCCAATTCTTCTATGAAGCATCTCTGGCAAGAAATAAGGCATGATGGACCTACATTTCTTTCAACAAAAAGCGAAGACAGTAAGTGTTCCGATGATTTTAAACATAATTTCAGTTTGTTACTTTATAAACAATGGTCAATCGATAAAAGTTTTTAAAGGATTCTAATAAATCTTCAAAATTAATACCTCCTTGCAGTAGGCGAATCGTTTCCCTGGAAGATACGCATAGCGGACGTATCCTGCTATACATTGGAGGTTCGCGCGGGCACAGAACGTTCTGGCAATGAGAAATCCGCCAGTGGACTTCGATCACAGTTGAAACCCTGTCCAGTGGCCATGCCCAGAACTGTGCTCGAACTAGTAACCACCACAATCACGCTGTCCGTGGTCACTAAGTCGCTGCAAATTAAGACTATACCGAGGAAAAGTGAGGTTAAGAAGAATACGGATACGAGTAAAGAGGATGAGGTAAGTTTCTGCTATTCTATAGTGTGTTCATTGTATGGGACTATTATAGTATACTATTGATGTATGGGAAAATTTTGATTGATATTGGATTAATTTGTAAGTAAATAATGTATTACATAAGAATGACACTTATGAATGTTGCAGAAAGTGAAGTTCTTCACGGGTGGTGTTGATTTCAAACCGTCTTCGTTGAAAGAGTTCGTTCGTGGACCGGCTAAGTGAGATTTATTTTGCTTTACCATTATAATATATTGTCTTCATTAATAAAGATTTAATTTAATTTAACTTTAATCAATTCGTCACTTTTCCAGGCGGAAAAAACAAAGCAGTCCCGAGGTAAATATGATAACAACAGAAATTATTGTAATTATTTATTGCCCAGCCAGTTTATTAATATGTCACGTACTTTATAGCCAAAAGAGCCGGAACCGGCGCCAGAAAGCGTGGAAAGCAATGTAAGAACTGGTCCCATCGTGACTCTGGGGGTTAACCTTTATGCCGACACTCCCCCTGTTACTGTACGCGTGGATAGTGACCAAGTAAGTAAACACATCTGACTTGAAGGATCAATTTTTATTCATGTACATTCTAAAAGAATCGTAACATAATGAAAACCCCTTGTTAATTTTCGGGTGTTATTAGCTAGAGAAATTCTGAAAAATAAGTGTACACAAATTTATTGATGACACAATTTTTTTTTCTACTATTTTGACAAAGGAGAGAACATGGCAAGACCGTGAGTCAAATTTAGACATATAAGGACTGGGTTTTGCAATGGTCATGAACGCGATCATATTCATATTACTAGATTTGATTGAGATCAAAGCTTTCATTGCATTTTATATACGTTTAAGCAAAAGTATGATAATATGATGGTTTTAGGTACACATGGTCGTCGTAGCGATACATTGTTTCACGCATGTGTTGAAATTGTTACGGCGACCGCCCTTGGCTATTCCGAAACAGAGTTTTACATCAAAAGGTGGATCGCAAAGATCGTTTATAAGGTAAATATAATATTAACATGAATTTTGTTTGGCAAATAGTTTGTTTAAAGATAATACAAAATAAGTACTTAAAGTGTTACTATTTTTCTTTCAAATAATTGTGTTAATCTGCTCTAGGTCCGTGTCAGAAATAGATGAAGTGAGAAGTCTCTCTGAGGAAACGGAGAGTGGCAACCCTTCTGAGCTTATATCGATATTCGAAGCGCATCCAGAGAAAGACCGTATGTTTATATTATGTTTACTTTTGATTTCAATTTAATATCTCAATTGATATACTGTAAAATGCTTTTATTTTTTGTGCTGTATTCCTTCTCTCATTAGTGTCTTTAAGCAAAGCAAATGTAAAAATTAAGTATTATTTTCGGAAATTTTCGTTTTATTAATGTTTCCTTAATGCCATAATAAATGTCGTTTAATTTCCAGCGGTAAAAATGAAGACGTTCTTCTGGTTCCAATGGGTGGTGAGCCACGCTTCCCTAGTTTTCACGACGCCGACGTCCAAGCTTATTTTCGATATGGATGACGTCATCAGCAGCGTGGACTTGCAGGAGCACTACAACCAGTTCAAAGTGAAGGTCGCTTCTGCGTTTGTGAAGCACTTGGACCGGTGCGTGTAGTAGTAGTGTAGCGGGTAAACTACTTATGACGTCATCTTTAGTGTAAAATTAACTAGCTGTCTGCTCGAATGGATATTTAAAGTTAGATAATAGCAGTCAACTTGGATCGTTTATATCGATGATTTCGTAATTTGAGAATGTTTTTTTAAATTTGATTTAGAATGTATATAACATTTACGAAAATATAATTCAGTTTAAATAATATACTTATTGAATAAAATTTACTTACCAGGTCGGCTTAACAAGTATTGGATATATTCGGTTTAGCTTGATAATAATCATCAAAAATGCCAATCAATGACTATTAGCTATCAGAGACGGGTCTTTAGTCTTCTACATTCACTTTCAAGCAATTCAAAGCACTTCTTACCACATTGCTTTTATAATAAGGTCTCTTTTCGCAGTACTGGCAGTGACGAATGGACGCCCGGAGTGCTCGATGGCAGAGTGTTGGAAGCTCGAGAGCCGACTAACGCAAAGGAAGAGAGTCACTTCCTCGCTGTCACTATAACACAAGCTTTGTGAGTTGATATTTCATATAAAACATCTTATTTTCTTGGAAAAATTATTTGGACAACAAAATTAGCTTCTTTCTACTTTTAAAAATATTTTATTTTTATATGCTTGTCTTGACTACATCAATAATATTTATTAAAATTGCAGAATATCCAATTTACCTGCTAGCTGGAAGGAAGAACTACATCCGAAGCTTCTAGAACAAAACGCAGTAAGTGTTTTATGTCTATAGTAAGAGTATTTCAAAATTAGTATGAGACTATTAATTTGACTGTTTGATGTTGACAAAAATGATTATTCTTCTGATAGTAATAAAATTCAATATATTTTTAATGTTCTTCAGTTTTTTTTATTGCATTTGTTTTATGTTACTAACTGTTGATTATAATTTTCCTATAGAAAGAAGATTGCATGTGGGAAATTTACGCGACTCTAGCGCCTCTAGAAGTTGTGTTGCGACCGATTGTTCTAGAACAAATCGTGTGCTTACTGAGAGATATGACTCCTAAATCATATTGTCCTTTGAAAAACGAAGAGACCAGGTGAATTTCATAAATATAATAAACTTAGTAAATTTTTCTTGGGTAATATAACTATTGCTTGAACAATCTTATAGTAAGATGTGGGATGAAATAAATTGAGAGAAAAAACGTAGTAGGAATATAGGTCTATTTCAGTAAATAGACCTATATTCCTACTACGTTTTTTAATAAGCCAGTGCTTATTCTTAGGTTTTAAAATTCATCTTCCATAGAAATATTGCCTACCGCTATACTTATACGACAAACATATTATTTTCTTAAAACTGTTTTATTATCCAGGCAAAGCCATTGGCAATGGCCGTTCTGCTATGTGACAGCGGGAGGCTTGCGTCTGTTACTGACCGATGACATCGTCACCAATGAAGACGACACCATTATGTTTATTGTAAGTACTCGATGAACCTTTAAAATGGCCAATACATGAAATATACATACATGTTTATTTTACTGTTTTGTTAACATGTGATATGTTTTGTTTTCAGATTGGCAAAGTAACAGTTAATCCACACCCTGAAAATCCTATATGCAGGTAATGAACATTTTGTTCAGTCACGAACCAACTTGAAATAAAGGAAGGATACACATTTATTCTATCATAGATTGATTTATTTTCTATAATATTTTATTATCTATATGTTACAAATGTTGATACATTTTCTATTTCTCAGACGTGTAGTAAATCCGGGCACAGAAAACACGTGGACGACGTCAGGTATAGGAATGGAAGGTCGCCAATACGAGATCTTGCTGAAGAACATAGCAATACGGTCCGCTAGGTTCAAACAACTTGTTAACCAAGAGGTAATAATTTTGGATACTAAGGTTTTAATGGATACGGTATATGAACGTTATAGATTATAATTATTGATTGCTGTTTAACATCAGAGTAAGTATGAAGGTTCAATTTAATGTATAGATTCTATAAATATATAAATGTGAAGGTGCTTAAAAAATTATTTGAATTGCTGTTCTGTTCTATACATATATCAGTACATCTTTTTCGCGAATTTTATTATTATGAAATATAATTTTTAATTTGTGGCGCCAGGCAGTTGAATCAGAAATACTAAAGACTACCGGCGGTGAGAACCCGGCGTTAAAATGGAGTCAGCCCGTGGTTTCGCCGTGTATTACACCAGTATTGCATTCGTGAGTATTTATATATCCCACTTTCAGATAATTTAGTACAGGTAATCTTTCGCTTATCCATTGCATACTATTTCAGCACTCTTCTAAAAATAACTTTAGGGCTACGATAATCTATTATGTAATTAAATTGCTTTTATTAGATGTTTGAATTTCGATTGCTATTTTTTTATTTCTTAATTTTGTTGCACGTACAACGTTTAGAAAATGGAAAGTAAAATTGTTTAAATTGTATTTTTCTGTGATTCATTTTAGACAATCGTTTTGAGTTGTAATATATCTAATTTACTTCAATTTTTCCGCAGCGTGGACGTAAGTTGCGTGCTAGCGCCCGCGTTCTTCCACTGCGGGGCGCTAGCGTGCGGGCCCGCGGTTGAAGTGAACCTTGTAACAGACTGTGCCATAGAGCTCAGTGTGGATAGACTCGGCGTGGCCCTGCTCATATTGGAACACGTGGCTGCCGCTTTGGAACCCAAGTAAGTGATGGAGTGAATAATAGGTGTAAAAATATCACTACATGTATAACGTGGATGTAAGTTGAGTGATCGCGCCCGCCTTCTTCTTTTTAGTTTATGAGCGACAAGAATCGAAATGTATCATATCAATGTATGCTGTCAAAGCTTTTTAACTGGGAGAGAATGAGTAGGTAATTATTCAATTTCGTACTTCAGAAGTAAATACAATTATGACATTTTCAGGGAAAATTCGACCGCGATTATAGAGGACGGTGTATGTCCGTACGTAGAGGTTATCATGGACCAAATGAGTCCAGATAACTCGCCCACTGATAGCGACGCTACTATATCGGAGGGTAAGCAAATATTTATTTATTTATTTTTTTGAAGTACGTACAAAATTGATAATCTTCACCATAGTATGAAAAATCTAAAACTATATTTATTGTTACTTTTTTCTTCGTCTCTTTTCTGATCTTTAACTTTCCTTGAGTATTAGAAAATTATCAGTAATTTATCATTTAAATTACTCAGAAACAACAAAAAGCGCACCAGAACTAAGCCGTGGCTTCATGGCCGACTCAGGAATAGATACAGTGACTTCGCAATCGACGTACAAATTTGGTCGGAGGGAACCGTCTGCGCCTCTGAAGAAATCTGTGTCCATTGCCTTCACTGATTATAAGTAAGTTAGAATATTTTACTTTTCATTTTGTTTGTTATATATATTAAATTATAGTGAACTTCGTGCTCGGTAGCTTTGACATTTATATTTTTCAATGCAAAACAAACAAATGTCAAGTTTCTAAATTAAGATTAAATTGAAATCTATCGCATTAATAATATCGAAAGATATTCTAGATATTTATATGAGTAATCAAGAATTAATGCACGATTTTTCAAGAAATTAGTGTCCTTTATAAAAAAGACACTACAAGGTTCTACTAATTTTTATTTATAAATAATCAAAAGAGTACTTATTATTCAAATATCTTCCAGTGCAAAAGCATCAGACTACCTAGAGCTGTTCGTAACAATGGGCGCGATAGATATATCTCTATACGCGAACGACTCGGGTTCCCCGGAACTAACGCCACTCCGCAGTCCCGGGTCGTACCGCCCGCCGCCCCGGGAACAGGCGGACGAGCCTGTGCTTAAGGTATTGTTAAGAATTTACGAGTTTTTTAGTATTGAGTAAAACCGAATTTTTGAAGACAAGTCACAAAGTCAAGTGAAAGTGTTATTTCTCCGTCGTAAACGGAGATCTCTTTGATTCGTCGTTCGTTAGGTCTCAAATAAGTGGTCAGTTGCATATTCAGGCATTATCTTTGAAGAAAAAATATAGAAACATAATCATGTATTCTCCACTTTTTGCGATCAAGAAAGGTAAAAATAAATAAAAGGTGAACATGTTTTTTCGTTGTACTATTCAATAATGAAACCATATTATTTTATGTATAATAGGTTGTAATAGACGAGAGCAAGGAGGCCAAAAAGGAAGACGCTCAAAGTTCAGCGACAGCAAGCAAAAGTCTGACAGATACAATACGTCATGCCGATCTCACTCAGCGCAAGATTGATCTAGCTGTAAGTTCATTTTATCTTACTTTCTAACATATCACATAGAGAAATTGGTACATCAAGGTAATAATTACAAAGAAGAGCAAAGTTGAAATCAGAGTATTTTTCTTATTTTTTCCAGAATGTTCTACCGCTCGCTCGTAAAACGGAGGGAAATTTACCACTCTTACATGTGACATTGCATCAGCCGAACTTGTACTACTGGCGACGAAAGACCAACAGAACTGTACAGGTATTAAAAAAAAAACTTTAATTTATATCGATCCTTATTCACTACGTATTTTGAATCTCATTTTACTATGTACTTAGCTTTGGTTATGCTTTTCTCATCTCTTATTATCTTATTCTTCTTTTCCCTTTTTCTCTTTGTATTTTAACTACCGTTCCAACTCATGTGGCACATCAAGCAAAACAGCATAATATTATAGTATGTGGTTTTGCATCGTAAAGTAAGCATGTGGATTGTGGACCCACTGTCATTATCAGCTCATTTGCGATATGTTACCGCCCTTATTTTATCTAGTTCTCTTGTCACCTTTCTAGGTGATTCCCTTCAATATGTATAACTAGCTTTCCGCCCGCGGCTTCGCCCGCGTTTTCAAAGAAACACCTGCATAGCTTCCGTTCCCGTGGGAGTTCCTGGATAAAACCTATCCTATGTCTTAATCCAAATTACCCTCTATATGTGTGCCTAATTTCATTGTAATCGGTTCAGTAGTATTTTCGTGAAAGAGTAACAAACACACACTTACACATCCATCCTCACAAACTTTCGCATTTATAATATTAGTAGGATTGTAAAGTTATCTTATTTTCTGTATTTCCACCAGATATCCCTCTTCAACTTGTGGGTCGGTCTCGGCGGTGGGCAAGCGGACGCCCAATGGCACTGTCCATTATTTAGTGCGGCGAAAGGCACAGCCGATCCCGTCACGGATATACCGCCCGCGCTTGCCACGCTACGGGTTGAACTAACGCCTGGTGAGTGGGGATTTATTTTTTATAATTAAAATGAAAAAGATATGAAGTTGTAGCAAAAAGGGTAGGTAGGGGGATAAGTTGTAAGAAAAGGGGGCAGGTAGAGATAGCAAAGTTTTATTACATATCACTCACCATACATAGTTATAAGTATTGGAGAATATATTTTTTTTAATTTTCTAAAGATATATGACCAATAATATATGAACAGTGAACACACACAGTCTGGATATATTGAGAAGTTAAGTTCCGTTAACTCTTGATTAAATTGGAAATATAATGCACGAAAACGCACGAATATACGAATGAACACAGTCAATATATCAATGGTTTTAGTTATTACATGTAAAAATGTGTAATTTTGTATATAATTTGTAGGTAACTACGGCAGCAATTCAAATTCACGTGGCTCAGTGCAATTGGACGTAGAGCGACCTTTACTTTTCGAAGTGTCTACCGACCGACTGATACGGCTCAAAGGAATAATGAAGCTGGTTAGTTTTGTTAAGTTTAAATTCCTTTATATGACATAATAAATTATAGATAATTAATATATTATTGAGTTTGTCATACATTGCAATTTTTTTAACCAGGTTAACAAAAATCTTCCGCAACGCAAAGATAACTCACAAAGCCGCGCACCTAAAGTTCCTGTGCTGTACAAATTAAGAAGATTTATGGGTAAGTAATCCTTTAAATAACTCATTTGCAAATAATAATGCATAGTTTTGGCTGCATTCGCGATTTTCTAAGTTTTGTGTGTTTAAACGGACGTCATAGAGCGTGATCCTTAGTCTGAATCTATTTTGTTTGCAAATAAAGTCTGGCGTCTCTTAAAATGCGCGCTGAATTTACTGTTCTAACTTTTGCGCACATGCTAGTGACCGAGATGAATGACCGACGTCCCTTATCATGCGCGCAAACATATTCTGTACGAATACATGCACGCTAGTGATCGAAGTACCCTCATATATGTTACTTAATATAACCAAAATTCCACAGTCCGCAACAGCATAGACAGCATAATAGCACAAACAACCCAAGTGGCTGTGCGCGGGGAGTGGGGTGCCGCCGGATGGGAAGCCGCTAGCGCTCAGTTGGCCGCCGGCAGCAAGCCAGAGCGGTTGTGTTGCCGTGCGCTGTTCACAGCGCTGCTGGCTACGGCCGGTGCGCCCAGTGACAGGCGGCATGTGCTGCTGCAGCCGATGGTGGCCGGGTATGTGGTAGATTATTTGATAATAAGTAAGTACCCGTAGATTCGTCCGCAAAACAGGAAATTCCCATGGAAAGTAGTATTCTCGCTGCAAAAAGTACCTCATTCTAGCCAACAGCCTCATACCATCCAACTAAAAAATGATACCATAAAATTGTACTGTTGCAACGCGAAAGAAAGACAATAAAAAAGCATTTCAAACAGAGGTCTAGTCTAAAGTTTAAGTTTGACTTAGATGGAAATTGCAGGCACCATCACCGATCTTTTTCGTATCTTCCAGTATACGACTAGATGCAACATGGGAATCATGGCGTCGTGCTGAAGGCGGGTTAGCAGCTCGAGAACCTAACATTCGTCTGGCAGTAGATCTAGACCGTATGGGACTGGATGTGAGACCTGAAGATCTGGCCGTCATAGCTCAGTTAAGAGATATTCTGAAAGAGCTAGGACAAGACGCGGAAGTAAGTACTTTCAAGTATATTTTTAAGCCCAATAAATTGTCTAAAAATACATTTCCTTCATTTTGACTATAACAGTTAGTCCTGGTTTTAATCCTACTTCCTTATATGAATCTAGGAAATATATAGCGAGAAAAGCGAAGCATTCGTTCAACAACCGGGTACTAGCGTCTCCGGGCTGTACCAAGCCGCCAGCGTTCATCAACCTTCTGTCATATCCATTGAAGGCCGAGATAGTTCCGATCATAATTATTATAAGGATGATTTAAGGTAATATTGTTATCCACTCATAACTATTTTTTTTTTTTATATATGTATAACTCAAGTTTTTCTTATTTTATAAACCCCTTGAACGTTTTATTAATAAAATCGACTTAACAGGAGTGGAGCATTCAAAATAATATCTGGTGGTCAGCTACCAATGGCGTACCAGATAATGCTGCAAGGTGACTCCGTATCATGGAGGTATCCCCACCCCAGAGCTATCACCAGACTAATAGCCTTCCCTCTACCAGGACAGGTATGAAAAATAATAATATATTTGAATTAAATAGTATTTTAAGTTTACAAATTACAGTTGATCAACAGTGTTGCTGGAAACGTTTTTTTAAATGTTGACGCTTCTCGATCGAGAACATTTCAACATGACACTGTTTAAAATACATACTTGTATTTTAAATACAAGCGTTTTAAAGATATTGAATCCTATAAAGCTAAGATTAAGATAAGAATTGCAATATCTTGATATTTCTTGTTGTAGGAAGAAGAAATAGAATGTGTGCTAGAATTATACAGTCCACTGCTTTGTCGTTGGGAAACGCACACCTGCTTCAAGTTGCCGATACACGAGCAAAGGGAATTGAAACTGAACGTTAGAGCTAATGGTAAGTTACATATTAAGCCTCCTAGATACTTGGAATTCATAGAGTAGATGGTATTCATATGTATTTTGATTGGTTCAAAGTTCACAATGATCTTAAACAAATATAAAAATGCTTTTCTTAACATATGAAATATTATATTAGATTACTAACCTGATGATTCCTCTTTTAGATGCAGTATTTGCTTTAATGTGGCGTGTTAGAGTTTGTTCTCATTCGGATGCGAATGCGCCACCATTCGAGTTCGACATGAGGAAGTTTATGCCCAGTCGAGATCCAATGGTAAGACTTATTTAGCATTTTAATTAATTAATTTCGATTATGATAAAAATGGGATGTTGTCTTTGAAAAGATAAAAAAAAGACGTGTGGCACTCGGGGACTGCCGCGGTAAAGCTATTGCATAGCATGCCTTCAAGCCACGCCTCCGAGCCCGTCGGAGTGGGGAGCGTGAGGTTTTTCGTTACGGAATTTCTCGATTCGGTCCCCGCGCTCAAGGCCCGCGATAGAAGCTATGCAATAGCTTAAAACAAAATAAAATTTTATAGCCTATATCATTCAGTAATAATGTATTTTTGAAAGACTCATTCGGTCCGGTAATTTCAGTCTATTAATTTCAAACAAACTAATACAGTGTAACCTCTACCTCTTTATAATATTTATGTTGATAAATTATATGTTATTGATAAAGGCTAGTTCAGTTAACTAATATCCTAAAGTAGTCAATATAAAGGTAAGTTGAGTTTACCAATACTTTACATTAGTCAATATCCAAGATAATCCAAGATCCAGTACACTTTTCAGTCATACGACCAGCCGCCAGTTTGCGACTACTACCAGAAGACAAGTCCAATAACTGGCGAACAGTTATCAGGAGTACTCAGAGTGGATTCCTACTTTGCACCAAGACTCTTGCCGAGGTTCAGACTAGCTCTGCGCATGGCCTGCCTCGAGTTTAATGTGCATAACGCTCTGCCGAAGATTGATAGGTGATTATGGTTTTTGATAGTAGAACATTTTGGAATAGAATGGTTCATTTGAATGGGGTGTAATGGTAAATAATCTGGTAGTAGTAAAATGTAAACTTAGAATAAAGAAAAAGTGTTTGATTCGAGTTAAAATCAACAGCTCCTCCGTGATTATTGAATGTTGATGATTTATAAAATAAAATTGCGTACAGCTTTTACTTTTTACTTGTTATATATCACAATAGACCATAGAGATGGAGTGTGTAAGTTTTATAATAGATAATGTGGAGGTCTAATATTGTAACTTTATTTTTTTCCATATTATAATGAAATTAAACATTGTTTAAACAGGGAAGCGAGTAATCTAGAAGGTTATTACGTGTCTCGTCCGCTGTCTCGCAGTCACCGCACGTTGAGCGTGCGCGTATCGGACGCAGCGCTGCATTTGCTAATTGCGTCTTCGCCTAGAATTATCTTTGATGCTAAATTGTCGTAAGTATTACTTTGGTTCAACGATAAATATTAACAGGAAAAAAGTAAACAAATGCCAACAGTTGTTATTGCTACCCTTCTGTTATCGTATGTTATTTACGATCTGAATAAAATATGAGTGTTCTAAGTTTATTTGAATGAATATATTATAGGTAATTAATGAGCATCATCCACGACTTATATTTTAAATCATATTATTAAAAATAAAACTTAGATCATCAGCATCATAATAGATGTGAAATGTATTCCTTACTCTGATTCTTTACATTATCAATTACAATAGAATATAAATAAATAATTGTCACCATCACAGGAGCGACATAATAGACAGTTCGACGGGTGCAATGGAGCAGTTCGTCGAAGAGTTCCGTACCCAGGGTATTGTCGAAATGGTAACAGAACCGCGGTTACGATTACGCGCAAGTGATATACGTGCGGCGTTACATTTGCAACGCGTGTGCACGCTACGAGCGCTGGTCGACGACTGGGAGGATGCGTATCATCGGGTGAGTTTTTGTGTGTTTGTGTGTGTGGTGTTTAAACTTCATTTAATTGTTATACTTGAGACAAAGACGGTGAATTATCAAAAAATAGAGTTCGTGTATGATTAGAAGCAAAAAAGCTATTATAAATTATTAAAAAGAACGTGTGTTTCGAGCACACGTGTCAGAAATGAAACTTCTTTGGCAAGATTCAAAGACACCAAAATCGTCGCCTTACGTGACGGTATTGCTTTGACGCAACCTTAAAATTATACTCTCAAGGCGCTTAAATAGGTTTCACTTCAAAAAAAAAACATTAAATTCTACATCTGGGGTTATTGATACTTTAAAAAAAAACTGATCAAGAAGATGAAAAGTAATCATCACAAATATATATAATCACCCCAAAATAGTTACAATTATGTATGTATTTTTATTTTTATTTATTATTTATAGTCGCTGAACCGTTCGAGAACAAAAGGAACCGAACCCAAACCCCCAAAGGCATCTTTGGACGGTCTCATCTCGCTGTGGGTGCATAACAACTGCGCCATTGCGCTAAGAATCGGCCAGGAAGGAACCGAAGAAGTTATACCACTTGGTCCGGGAGTCAGTTTGGCTTACAGGTAACTTACTTGGATAATATAACTTGAATATATATTTTTATTGATTCTTATACTGCTAGTTATGGATTCAACATGTAAGTAAAGTTCATAGTAAATATTGATGTTAAACAATTTTTGCCGTTTACTATTATTATTAAATATATTCTAGGTGGCGGTCAGCTGCGGCTCCGAAAATGTTAAGATTCGCTTTAGCTGGTCCTTCTACAGAATGGCATTGGTCTACTAGTGAGTGAACTTATGTTTATTTATTTATTGAGTTTCTTAAATTGTTGTTATTTTCATATTGCTGTTTTTTCTATAATGTTTAAATATGATATTAGTTCTTTATGCATGATTTTTTAAGCTTTTCCAATCAATGTTGCTGTATTCACGCTTCAAAAGATATTTCTTTGATATATTAAACTATTAATATAAATATCAAACAGGCTTACCATTCACTGAGGGAACTCGTCGCGTTCGGCTCGAAGACGCAGAAGATCTTGTAACAGACTACAGTGGGGGGATGTCGCTATATGTACGTGTGGGGGAGACTGGGGCGAGACGGGATATGTACCTCGCTGGAAGGCTGCTAGTGGTCAATATGCTGCGGCTGCCTCTATTGTATAAGGTGAGGAAATTATAATAATAATAATAAAGCCTTCTTTATTCCATAACTCAAATTTTACGTTTCAAATGGTGTAAGTATTATTAGTATATTATTATGCTAGTTAGTAAGTGTTAGTTTTATTGTATATTTAGTTGAGGTATGGATCTCGTTTGAGTAAAGGCCTCCTCCATTTTCTTCCAAAAATTTCTGTCTTTTCCCTTATAGATCCAATTTTTCCCCGCGACCCCTATAAAATCATCAGACCACCTTTTGAATGGACGTCCAACACTCCTTTTGCCCAATACTGGTCCCTTCCATCTGGTAGTTAGCAATGTCCACCTTTTGTCAGTGTAGCGCGAAATGTGACCTGCCCATTGCCACTCACAAGGTGAGGAAATTATTCATTAATTAATGCGTTTAGGTGTCTCCTCCTAGTAAATGTGAGGTTTAAATATCTATGTACTACTAGTGAGGTAATAAAATTCATAGCTAGCCAAGTTTTGTTAAATGATGAAACTTTGTGCGCAATATTTTAATAATTAATTAAAATTTATGTGTTGTTCCAAATTATTAATGTAACAATTAATAAAACAGGTTCGGTCTCTGCGATCCAGTCAGAACACGTGGCAAACGATTAGTTCTGGCGAATTGCAACCCGAGACAATCGGCTGGAGCGTGCTCTGTAATAGTGACTCTGAATCTGTTCTCAAGTATGTACATAACTGTTTTTAAGCTATTCGAAGTGAAAACTTGCTTTTATTGAGTTTTTTACATTTAACGCTAGTTCTGCTTCTGAATTATCTCTGGTAACATGTTCTTTTTAAGTAAGAGCTCGTTCTGCTTCTGTTCGGACACAATTTATAATAAAATTTTGAATAATATCTTTTTTTAATGTACTTCATATATTTTAGACTGAGATTCAATTCGCAAGAATCCGGCTGGTCTGGCGATATACCATTGAAGGAGTGTCGTAAGGAAAATGTGCCATGGTTGGTCAAAGGTAAGGTTCGTTTAGCTATGCTGCGAATTTCATTTATTTTTTATAAAAATGTCTTATTAGTTTACATACATAACAATGTTGATAACTGTTTTAACAACGCGGATTTTATGCATATTCGTCAGTCTCATTGGTTACTCTCCCAGTAACAAAAAAACATGAAGTTTCACGACAAAATTTTGTTTTTTCAATTCCACGGCGCTGTCTTATTTTTTATTAACATTATGTTCAAAATGTATGCTTTTGTTTATACCTGCTAGCGAATGAAATTACGTACATGCATGTAATAAATCTAATTAATAAAAATATTTATATGTATTAACTTATTCTAAATATTATTCCACAGTGCCCAACACAGGCGACGTGCCGTACATATCAGTATGGTGTCGTGTGGTGCGCGCGCGCAGTGATGGACGCATTGTAGCTACAATATGGCCGTTCTATGTACTCACTTCGCATTTACCGCTGGATACTGATGTGAGTTTAATATAATATGTTTATGTTTTAAGTATCTGCTGGAGATGAAGAAATACTATTTTATCACACTTACTCAAATCTTTATTAAATAAGAAATTGTTGAGAAATTTTTATAATTAACAATATTGTCATGAAGTAAATTATAACGAATCTTTGAAACTTTTTTGTGTAAATGAAATATACATTTTTATATTATTTCTATCGTATTGAATACCTTTAAATTATCTAAGTCACTTCAAGAATTTTATACATAACTTAGTATCCATTCAAATGTTAACTATTGATTGCATTTTAAAATTATTCTACGCGATTAGGTATTAATATCATCGGAGCTCAGTCAAGCGGAGCTCGAAGACGGCCAACTACCCGCCATAGTGCAGACGGCGCCGGGTCGTGGAGCTAGCACTCACCTCTCAGCACCTGGTACAACGTCAGCCAGACACACGCTGTCTTTTCAATATAGGTATACTTAATCTTGTTGCCATGGTAACCTTGGATAAGTTGTAAGATTTATGATGACGAATATTTAAAGAGCGCTAGGCCACTCATGTTAGGCAATTCATACCCTGCTATAGTTATTGAATTAATGCTCTTTTGTATTTTTTTTTTTAATTTTGCATAAAAACTCACCTGTCCAATTGTTTAAAAAAAGAGCTTGTGTGCCGAGCACACGTGTCAAAATTAAAACTTCTTGGCAGGATTCAAAGATACCAAAATCGTCGCCTTACTCCATTACGTGACGGTACTGCCTTGTCGCGACCTTGAAATTTTACTCTCAACGCGCCTAAAGAAGTTTCACTTCAAAAATTTAAAACATGCACTTAAATAACTATTTTATCAAAAATCATTTGATAGAAAAATGCTTGATACAGTCAGTATGTGTTATATGAATTTATAAAATGTCTCAATTGTTCCAGAAACATCGATTGTCCAGTAACACGTGATGCGGTGCCGCTGCACTACGGCGTCACGGACACGTCTGTGTTCGAGAAGCCCACTACTACTAATACTGTGGACGAACTATTGGACGTTTTACGGCAATGGTACGTGAAAAACTAATACATATGATTTTAGTAGAAAATAACTGATATTAAGACCGTAAATTAAACATAAAATAAGTTGCAAGAAGAATAAGTTTTCCTATATTGTTACTGTGCTCCATGCTAGCTCCAAATAGGTGCGTTTGTTTTTTATTCAAAAAGTGTTAGATAATATAAAGTCAAGTTACTATCCAAAATACCCAACAACATATCCTGGAAGGCTACCATGATGTCTTAAAGCAGTTTATTTGTGTATAACCAGTCAAATTGTCAGCTGTGGTGTGCACCTTATTAAATAAATAAATAAATAAATTTCCAGTGTGAGAAAGTGATGGCGCTCGCCCTAAATACAGCTCATTTTTCCACCCTGGAATTAATACTGCTTTAAGACACCGTGGTATTGGTTGATTGAAAACTAATAACCCCATTTTAACAGGTTAAATCGTTCAGCGCGTGACGCAAAAACAACATGGCCGTACTCCATCGTGACCAGCCATTGGCCGGGAACATGGCAGCCGGCGTTATTGCAGCCTCGATGTGATATCAACGTGAGTGTTTTTTTAGGATAGCATACTTTAAACATATCGGAAATTTTGTTTATTTTTGAATGATTATTTTTTAAATTAGACTGTCTTCGTTACGATAGTCTTTGCTTCTTGAAAGTAGGGTATTTTGATGTTGTAAAAATTTCTAAACTTTTGATTTTGAATTCCGGTATGAATAGAAAAAAGGTGTATCTCTAAATTGTGATGAAATTACTTCAGTCAGTTTTTAAAAGTGGGCGTGTATGCTTACTAAACTGAACGTTTTAATCATAATTTTTCGAGCCAGGAATCTCCATGAAGGTCTATCCTGTCAATCATATTGTAAATATTTATTTATCCAGGTCCGCTACAACCCCGTCCGCGCTGGAGGTGGTTGTTCACTAGAACTACAAGTGTGCCCCGTGGTGTTGCTCGCGAACGCGTCGCCGATAGCGCTCACGCTGCGCGCGTATGATGCGGCGCCGCTGTGCAAGCTGGAGCCTGGTGTTGCTATATCCCCGCCTACTATCATACTCAAGGTTAGTGTAATAGCGTTTTAATACAGTTCGATTCAAACTTAATGGCGGTTCGGAAGTTAGGTGCAAGTGCGAGTGCGGGTGCGCACAGGTCCCTTAACGTCCCGCTAATACCTAAAATTTCTGCGCATGGGATCGTACGATGTTCCGAGCCGCCATTAAGTTTAAATCGTACTATACCATTTCAAACTTAAGTATTTAACAAATAGACTTCTTTGACAAGCTTTTTTGAATGGTAATAAAAAATTAATTCATATTTACCATTTACCACAAGAAAATAGGATCACACACGAAAAGTCAACTTTAACTTCAGTTTACCTTACGTCATAATATATTCTCTACTAAAGAAGGTACACATTAAAGAAATTTTAAATCCTGTTTTACACACATCTTGAAATATTTTCAGTGTTGAACAAGTTGTTACAAACCATGCAGTTTACCTATAAAAAATACATGAATATTTGTCCACAGAAACCGTTCTTCATGTCAGTGGAGATGGGCCGCGAGACGTTCGTGAGCGGTCAGCTGGAGGTGTGCGGCGAGGAGCCCGGGCGGTACGGCAGGCCGGCGCCGGGCCGCGTGGCGGTCGACCGGCCCGCCGCCTGCGCCATACACTGCAACCATAAGGCGAGTCACCTTGGAGCATACATTTCCCTTTACTATAATATATATTTCTTTGTTTTTGTTTTGTTTTTCCCCGTGACCTTGGAGCATACCCGTTTCTCTTTTACTATATATATTTTTTGTTTTTTTTTCCCTTTGATTTCGATTGAACGCACCCTATGAGTCGGTTGGAAGTAACAGAGTGGGTTGAATGTCTCCAATGAGTGTTGGATGTCACCAACGAACTTTTTGGATGTTTACAACCAGTCGGTTGGATGTCTCTGACGCACTGTTCGGATGTCACCGGCCAGACTGTTGGACGTCACCACTGAGCTCGTTGGATGTTGCCAATTACTCGTCACCGTGGCGTCGTGGTGGCTTGTGGACGTCTCTGCAAGTCTGTTGCATGTCGGCAGTGACATGTCACCAACGATACTGTTGGTTGAGCCAACAAGTTCGTTGGATGTGACCGATGGACGTCGCAAAGGCGTCTCTCGGATGTCGCTAAAGCATCAGCGGACACAGTTGGATGTCACCACCAAATCAGTTGTATATCTTCAACTAATACGTTCGAAGTTTTCAACTAGCCTGGTGGATGTCTCTAACTACTGCATGAGATGTTAACTATACACTTAGATGTCGCTATTGGATGTCTCCAACAAACTCGTTGATTGTTGCCAGCTAGTCTGCTAACAGTCATGTCTCCACAGACTCTATGGGACGCATTCGATCGGTTTACTTTTTTTTTTTTTTAATTTAAATATCTATTTCACTCTATTTATTCATTTATATATGATGGCGCTGCTGCTACAACGTATATGAAGTGCGAAAGTCGGATAAATATTGTGTAAATGTGTGTCTAATCATCCGTCTT
>CAJQZM010011035.1:0-11589 GCA_907164665.1 Colias nastes | reverse complement strand
CTCCCGGGGAAGGAGCCGTGGGTTATGTCGGATTCCTACCGACTAAAACCCCACCGTGTACCAACGCGCTGCTTTAGACGGGATGCGGGTACACATTCGCAATCTTCCGCATGTCCCGCCCAGCAGTTGCCCGTTTCCAGGCCCTCCGCCACTTGCCCGTTTCCAGGCCCTCCACCAAATGCCCACCCCGGGGCGGCGCAAGCTGTACACGAGCTCACGCCACCCGCTCGCCGATGATGGATTGTTCCCCGTTCCATCATCGGCGTTCCCCAAACCCTCGACCCCAGCACCGACCGGCCGAAGGGCGCGCGCCGAAAGGCCCTCCGAAACGTGATTCACGCGTCGAAGGACCCTCCGGCGCACTTTTATAGAGGTTTCCCTCGCAGCCCCCACCTCACACCAGAGGTGGCGGCCCTCGGTCCGGCCCCACGGACCGGATTACGAGTTGGCAGATGGCTGTCTCAGGACAGCCGCCGCCCTACACCCACCTACAGGAGTCACCGCGTGTCACAAAAGTGACGCGTCGGGATCCCGCCCCCTGTTTTGTTGGTAGTTAGACTACCAACAAAAAACAACGCGCGCGGCCTCTGGCCGCCATCCACCGCCGCAAAGCGCAGCCCCCTGCCAGTCGGTCGGAACGAGACCCATACGAGCCCCGATCGACCTTCCAACCCCGTTTTGCCCAGCCAAATTGCCAGGCCGCGACCACTATAGCCGCCATCCCTCGCCGTACCACAACGGCACCTGAGCCAATCCTGGCCCCCCGGAGGATCCTAGCCAGCTAGCCAGCCATCCAGCCAGCCAGCCAGCCAGCCGGACAACCAGCCGGTGACAGCAAGCCAGCCAGCCGCCGTCCAAAGCAGCCAGCCAGCCAACCGGTGGGGCAGCCGGTTTCAGCCAGCCTGCCAGCCGGCCCCCTAGCCAGCCAGTGAGGCAGCCGGTGTGACCAGCCGGTTCCAGCCAGCCCGGCCAGCCGGCCTTCAAGCCAGCCAGCCAGCTATATGGATCCCTGGCCGTCGAACCAATCGTGTCGTCAGACGACAGACCGGCCTTTCAGCCCCTCCGCGTCCAATTAGCTTCACTCAGAGCACACGAGGGCACTCCAAGCTACTGAGCCCCCCCGGCCACGACAAGGCTTGGAACTGATGGGGGGGAATGTAGAACAAACCTAGAACAACCTGGAACAACCTTTAAAATTTTTCTAACTTCAAAGTGTGGTGCCAACTTCCCGGAGGTCAACTACTTTTTGGTTTTTTGCGAATTTTGTGGAAAATAAATTTTTTTCGGACGCGATATTTTGGAACAATGTAGAACAAACCTAGAACAACCTGGAACAACCTTTAAAATTTTTCTAACTTCAAAGTGCGGTGCCAACTTCTTTTTGGTTTTTTACGAATTTTGTGGAAAATAAATTTTTTTCGGACGCGATATTTTGGAACAATATAGAACAAACCTAGAACAACCTGGAACAACCGCCAGAATCGCGATATCTAAAAAGTGCGGTGCCAGCTCAAAAATCGGGTTTTTTGACTTTTCTCGAAAAGTTTTAATCTCAGCTGTATGAAATTCTGGAACAATGTAGAACAAACCTAGAACAACCTGGAACAACCTTTAAAATTTTTCTAACTTCAAAGTGCGGTGCCAACTTCCCGGAGGTTACCTAATTATGTTTTCTTCTCGAAAATAGCAGGCAAGGTATAATAAATTACTGTACACTATGTGATAATGCTTTGGTAAATCATTCGCATATTGTATGCTATTGATTGCTATTTAATCCTAGTGGAAAAGCTGGATAACTACGATATGGTGTACAGTTGAAATAAAACAAAAAAAAAATTGTGTAATTAACATTTCTACTCGGAAAACTTAATAGCTTATATGTACATAATTTGAACGAACAGCGTGTTTCTTAGAAATTCGTTATATCGGCAGAATTTTATACCTGGAATCTGGTATTCATTTACAAAATTATGACAAAAGTTAATTTATGTGCCTATACATATATATTATACAGTCGACTCTCGTTAATTCAAACCTGCGATAATTCGAACCTCTCTATAATTCAAAGTCATCACGAGGTCCCTACAAAATCTCTTTATATTTCGAACTAAATCCATACATTTTTGTGCACTTGGTAATTCGAATGAAAATGTCATGGCTATACATTGAGATAATATTACTACGTATGGAGGAGACACCACGAACAAAATCTGTGCGCCATTTTTTTGCTCTAACTAAGTTTTAAAAATTATTATCTAGTTAGGTACTTACCGATGAAAGTTATTCCTTTGCAATTTTCCGTATTATTTGTATTATTTGTGCAATATCGTAACACACACGAAGGCATATTTGATGCGTTTCACTTTAAAACAAATAAAAAATGAGCGTGCAGTTACGCCATATGGCGTATGTTGAGCGGAACATAAGTGATGTAGGCGGTGTCGTCTCCATATGTATATCTCAATGTGGCTATATAACAAAACGACGCGTTAATTCGAACTCATCGGCGTCCAACACTCGACAATTCAAAGTTGCAGAGAGAAAGAGGCGGAAAAATTGTAAGCAGGTAGTCAGGTAAGTACATTTTGCGACAAGTTCAAACTTGTTCAATGAGCCGTTGTTTTTGTTATGATTAGTTTGACTTTACACTTTTCACGAATTGGTATGTTTAGTTATCATTCGGTTACTGTAGAATAGCATTTAATAAATAATAATTGATTAACACTTAATAATTCGAAGTTTTATTTATTTCTCACAAATTTCGAACCATTTGATATTTCAAACTCTTGATAATTCGTAATATTTTGAGAGTCCCTCGAGTTTCGAATTAACGAGAGTCGACTGTATTTGTATTTTGCACGTTTTCAAAACTAGCGTTTAAAACATAGTCAATATAGCTTCCGTGTCATTCGGTTTATTCAAATCCCTTTAATGGGTGAGGGTAGCTGACAAATTGCCTGCTGGCCAGACGGGGGTAACGCAGGGGCGTGGGTTCGATCCAATATTTGTTAGTTAACCAATAATGCTTTGGTGAAATATGGCTTTCAATATGTGATATATTTTAAGGGGGATTTAGGTAAGGTGAATTTTAATGTGGTTCGTTTTGTTACCTTAAAAAATATGTGCATTTCCTTTATTTCGAAAATACAATAATTGTTTTAGGATATAAATGGTAATATTGTGAAGCAGTAAATATAAGAGATGGGCCAATTTAGATTCTAGTTAAACTGGACAGATAAATATAAAAACAAATCAAAACAGGACACTAAAATGAAAACAAAAATTGCAACAGTCTTTAATTGTGAACAAATCCTCTTTTTTATAATAAAGATTTAACAAAAAAAAAAAACAGATTTTCATATTTTCAAGTGAAAATAGACTTGCAGTAGGTATATTGCTCGTACCATTATAGTAACATTCACGTGATGCCTCAACCCAACCTTCAGGCTTCATGTAAAATATAAAATAAACGAAGGTTACAGTAAAGTTTTTTCCCTTTTCTAGAGACAGAGGGATGAATATTTATAGCCGCATAAACGTCACACGCTTTACACCTTCCTCATCAGGCTCGTGCGATTTTACGATGTGCGTTAATAACAATGACTTTTCCTTTCCTTAAGGGCGTTTGTGCACTACAAGGAATTTTACGGTCCGGCATTCCGATTTTTTACGGTCCGGTGTGGCATGAAAAAACCGATGAATTGCTTGTGCACCTGTCCGTCTTTACTCGGATCAGTGCGGTACAGTTCAAGGAAGTTTGGCGGTATAATGCTATCATAAATGATTGTTTTTGCATTTTACAAGAAACGAGTAAAAAATATAGAATATGAAATATTATATTACTTCGTTATAATAAAAAGTAAAGTTCCGTAAGAGATTTAAAATGCGTGTTTCACTTATTTATTTTAATCGGTGACGAGGAGCTAAAGCTATTCCCACTTGAACTTTAACTTACCAACACTTACTTAGATAATAATTATAGGTCAATGCTTGGTCAATGTATATAAAATAACAATACCGACTTCTCAAATCTCATTGCCAACTAAAAGAAAGTAAAACAAGAGCTTGCTTTCAATTGGCATATGCAGTAAAAAGAGTAAAATCCAAGCAAGTGGGCATTCGAAAACAATTATACCTACAGGCTACAGCGACTCGTAGACACAAAAAACCATCCGGAATAGGGAAAAGTAAAATGTCGGACAGTAAAATTACGTATAGTGCACAAGCTAGTACTTAGATTAATGGCGTGCCATACCGGACCGTAAAAAATCGGAATGCCGGACCGTAAAATTCCTTGTAGTGGACAAACGCCCTAAGTAATGTTTTCTCTTTTAAAGCAGTATTATTTCCAGTGTGGGACAGTGGTGGCGCTAGACGACCTATATAGCGCTGTCATTTTTCCACACTGGATGTAATACTGCTTTAAGACATCGTACGGCGGCAGGAGTTTGTAAAAGCAAGAGTAAATGAACATTGTTAGAACGTTTTAGGTGAAGAATGTTTAAGTGCTTCTTAATTCTTAATTCGTTGTTAGGTTTCAATTGAAGTTGTTGAGTTTCAATACTAGTTACGTACTTCAGGTTTATCTTAGGCCAGACGTATTTTGATTCCTAGTACCACTTAATTAACGCATGTAAATTACAAAATACATAATATAATGTACTTAATTGTATTTTAAAGCAGATAATTTAATAATTATTTGTTTCAATAGTTCTGTGAACAAACTGAAGTATTTTGTTCTGTTAGACTATATGTTTGATCGATGTGAATTTTCCAAGGAGTTATTTGTTAGTTAAACTTATAATATGTTATATCGTGAACTACTGTTTTGCTTGAAAAATTAAATTTATAATTATTAATTAATTTCTTACTTAAAAACACGTGTAAAATAATATCGAGGATTTGAAAAATATAGCTACAGGCAAAATCACAGCTGAATTTAACGAGTTAACCAACTCATAAAAAATAAGCGATAAATAAATGGGTTTCCTTTTAAAATGTAATCGTATTATGTTTTCGGTATGATGAATTTTTTTAATAAATCAAAGGAAAGTTCGTACTTTTATTGTACGGTGTAGGTACTGCGGTCTGCCAAAATAATGAATAATTCATATAAAGCGGATAGCTTTATGTTTTTAACAAAGTTCTAGACTGCGTTGTAATTTATTGTGAAATTGGATATTCCGTGGTACATTGTAAGCCGCAGATACGCTTTTCGTAAGGCCGAAAAAATCTTACTTGGAAATTTGACAGCGTTTTATCTTGTAGTTGGATAGAAGAAATCTTTATGGCATATAGACTACAGGCCCATGTTGAAAAATTTATGGGTCATTTGAACCACCAGGTGACCTATATAGAACTAGAGCATAAAATACTAAGATTCAGCACTATGCTGTCACTTGTAAGCTGTCCACCTGAGTGCAGATGAGAATTCGAAAGTACACGTAGAGATTTTTTCCCCTTGTCTCCATGATTTTTGTACGGCGTTGGGGAATAATGGATTAAAAGCAGTATTGAAATAGATGACACAGATGCCGTACTTTCGTTCTAGATAGGTCACCTGGTGGTTCAAATGACCCATAAATTTTTCAACATGGGCCTGTAGTCTAATATTAGGTATGTATAACAAATATTATAGGTTATTGATAAACAAAGAAAATGAACTGGTTAAAATAAACAAATTGTGGAAAAACAAATAGAACAACTTATAAGAAGAACGAAACAACCAACTAAATATTATGTATTTCAATTTAATTTGATAAACAATAATGTAGTTAACTAGTAAAGTATGCTATTGACATATTTGTTGTAAGAATTTTCCAGAAATTTCGAAGTGAATTGCATGCATTGCTTTTTTATTAAAACAACGACCCTTAAAGTGCGACTCATAAGCACTTTGTATTGAACTATACACCCTATGGTGTAGAAGATTGGATATATTTTACAACACCGAGTGGACGTAATTAACCGTTCAAAGAAAATTGGCCTTTAAATAAGTTTCCCTTAATACGTTTGTTGCTTGATAACGAGTTTATGGATTGAAATGGAAAATTGCGCCGGGAATGCGCCCCTGGATAAGGGTTGCTACCTCATAGTTTAATAAATGACCGAAAGCTGAACTTAATTTTACGTAATGTCGATATATTAAAAAATAATGCTTATTTATAACAATTTTGAATGTATTTAATAATATATAAATTCCTAAACAGTATTGCAAAAAAAATTTATAATCTCATCTTCCAAACAGCATTTTCAAAATTAATCTATCCATTGTATTAATTTTAAAAGGATTGTCCAAAATATTAGTTTTTCATCGAAATATAAAACATCAAGGGTGGCAACCCTACCGCGCCCCACGTCGGGCGCCAGTTAGTGGTGCCGTGGGACAATTTATGTGCGTTCAGTGTTTACATTTCCCTTATTGAAAATCTGATTATATTGCATGCAAGTGCTTTACTTTATCATCATGTAGTTTACTTTGCTCGGTTACCCAAAAAATAAACGTCACCGATTTATTAACCACATAGCCACAATAAGTTTTATTACCTTGACATAACGTCGAGATTTGGATAATGAAAAGTGTGTATTTCAGTTATTTTCAGGAGAAGCTTGGCGAGTGCTTGTAATTATTATATATTGAAAATATTAGAGTCGGTTTCATAGCTTTTTTAAAATAGTTATTCGTATTTGTCCTCATTATATATGTCTTACTAGATTTCTGCCTGCGGCCGGATAAAACCTGGCCTATGTCCTTTGCCTAATTACCAAATTTCATCTAAATCGGTTCAGTGTTGTACGCTTGAGGAAGACAGATAGACAAAGTTACTTTCGCATTATTTGGGATAAGGATAAATCCATTAATCAACATATTTTGAAATATATTTAATACGTGGTTACTGGTCAAGTCCACTTCTTATTTTGGTGTCGTATAGTTCGTTTAATAAAACCTAATGAATAATAACACTATATCATTTGTAAAACCTTATTAATCAAACTGGGGTAGGGGTGGCGAACTTGATTGGAATTTACGATCATTTTAACAGTTCTATTAAGATATATTACAAATGTTTGGGGAAATAATCCTGTTTTGAAAATGTTAATATTTTGATTTAGAGGTATAAAATTTTAGTTTATTCTCCTATAGTCCTGTGTAAAATATTCCCGATTAAAAGTCTTCGTGAGATAGAAGTGCGTCGATTTTAAAAGATATTTCTAAGGTCTTTTCCCTTACGAAAATATTAACACCTAGAAATATTCATACAAGGGATCGTTTGCCCTCATATTACATATTGAAACCACCTTTAACCTGAGAGTATGTAATAATATTTACTTCACATTATTTACAACATGGTATAGTGTAAATAATTGAACATAATGAATACAATTGTTTACGTCCGCTTTATCTGAATTAGTGTAATTTCACACCTATTATTATGTACATATTACATGTATATGTATTATGTATACAGTAAAAGCTCTTTATTCGCGGGTAATAGGTTCCGTAAATATGCCGCGAATAGAGAAACCGTGAATAAGGAATGGTAATTTGTATGGGGTTATAGGGGATACGTTCCTAGGTGACGAAATAAATAAGCAAATACATAAAGAAATCAGTTTAATTGAAGTTTTTTTATACATATTATTTATTAATTACCATTTAATTAGGTATCATCTTCAGGTTTAGGCAATGGCTTGGCACTTTTTACTTGTTTTTCATTTTTTTTAGTCGACATTATAAATTCGTAGTTGTAGTTCAGGCGTTTACGAATGATTTTTATTTAGGTAAATACATATATGTATGTACCGATGCAGCGATTCGATCCGCGAATAAAGAATTTAATGCCGCGAATATAGGAATTAGGTCGCATTTTTTCCATCCGCGAATAGTGAAACCGCGAATGAAGGAAGCGCGAATAAGGAGCTTTTACTGTAATTAGCTATGAGTATTATGTAGCTAATTTAGTAATACAACTAATACGCTGTATTATATGAGGGGGAGCAAACTAAGCGAATTGATAATATAACGTATAAAATTATATAAGTGTAATAATATAGGTATGTAGAAAGGTTTATTAATAGCACTAGTAATCAATGAATATCATAATTACTAGTTTATTATCACGATCCTTTGGCATCACAGTCATTTTCACTGCACCTACAAACGAATTCCTAGTAAATCTAACATATAATTTTAAATTAATTAAAGCCAGGTTAATTCTATTTCCCGTACCTGGAATTTTAGCAGGAAATAGTGTTCATTTACCATTCGACCATTCAGCTAATATTGCTTTTCACGGGAACCAGATAGCGGCAAAAAGTTTTTATATTTTAATACTGGAATATCGAAGAATCTCCGCGTCAAATGACAGTTGCCATGACCACTCCCGCCTAAACACTTTGTATAATCTGTGACGTGCATTTTGTACTTTTCTCGACTCTTCGCTATTATCTGTGAAGTGATTTTTATCTCTAACATAATTTTATTCAAATTTATTGTATAAATTAATTGAAAGTGGAGAATGCAATGTTTATGAAAATTATAATCGTCTAGCGCTTTCATTTGTGTGTAGATGATGATGTAAATTTGACTAACATAATTGTGCATAATTCTATGTTTATATTATCTTTGTTTAAATTGTATAATTTAACAAGTATTTCTTATTGTAAGAAGAAATAAACAGACGTTTTATGAATTAAACTGTTATTTAATTTAAAAGTAGGTAGTTGCGAAAACACACACATTCTCGAGTCTTGCTTCTTTAATCAGTTTAAATGATCGATTTTTACAAGTCAATAGCCTCTTTCCTGTACTTTTTCAACACTGGAATTCACATCTTAGCGTTGTTCCACAGTAATTACAATACGATTACATAAAAATGCAATTATAAATGAAATTGTTCGGATTAACACAAAGGCGGCATTCCACGGTATCATTTACAAAGACAATGTTCCTGTAATCTTATAATTAATTTTGTTCAACGTTTGGTATTTTTGTTCGAGGCGGCCTCTGCTCGATGACCCATATAGAGTATAGAGTGGTGACAGCTTATTGATTCCCCTAGACACGTGTACATGTTTATGTATTTATAATTAGAATTAACGTATTATAATCCTGGAGGTTGTGGTGTTTTTGAAATATTTATATATGGCTTTAAGGTACCAAGAATTGGTTGATGTTATAGTGAAATTTGGATCTATGTAATGTAGTGTAATTGCTAGCAGAATAGTGTCAGATTAGGTATAATATATTAATTTTCATTTTTTTTTCGTTCCAAAAAGGCTGTACTAATTTCATAAGTTACACAATTTTCTCAAATACAAATTATCACGGCTTAAAGTAATGGTTAATTGGAAATTTGTATCTGAATATAGAATTCATCAGTAGGAAAGGTATCGAATATGTTTCCTAGTTCCTACTAATTGGTTCTAGAATTTCAATACACTTAGCATATCATGTCGAGTCCGATCATTACTATGAAACGTAGAGCAATTAGTCCATCGAAACTGAAATTTGGAATATCCACACTATAATCTATTAATAAGGCCGGTCCACACGGAGCGAGCAGACTCGCAAAGCAACTGCGCTAACCAGTTCGTTCTTGTGGACTTGTCTGATTGTCTCGGCCGAGAAAAATGGCAGTATGATAGTCCGAAGAGAAGAACCGCAGTAGCAATTGACTCCTGCGGCTGCTCGCTCTGTGTGGACTCGCCTATATAAGAACATTTTATATTGTATTCCATAGAATAAAGACTATAGATAACATATCATGTATAGAACGTGTCTATTTCCATGTATAAATTTTGTTACGCTTAATATGGTTACGTTAATTTCTCTGTGATTGACAGATTCTACCAGCTAACCATTTTACCAAAATTTACTATTACTGGATTATGTTATATTAATTAAAACTGATACGTTGTTACGAACGACGATAACTAATATTATGTGATTGATTTTAAAACAAACAGGGCTAGTTTCTGTCTAATGTATATAGTTATAAGCTATATGAATTTTATTATATATACTTATTCTTTGAATATAATTGTGTGTACTTCGCTGTAAATACCTATAAAAACTCAAATCGTGTCTCTATCAGTATTATTATGTACTCTTTAACTACATGTGTGCCTACGGTGGATATACGCCCTTACCCTGTAGGCATACCGTATACCTATATACCATTCACACCAGTCTACTTGCGAATTCACACCGGGATTTCAAAGACATTTCAAAGCACTTTCTTTGACGGACGCGGGGAGACGTCATTAGCGACGCATTTGCAGTACTCATGTTTCTTTGGTACATTGATGCTGTGGAAACTAACTAGTAATTGACGAGACTGTCTTGACTAATTACCATATCGGTGTTAGATGAATGTGGAATAGTTTAGTGATATGGTTGTAATATGGGAAGACTTAATTAATGTATTTATTTCAGTAAATTATAATGTACAAAGTATTTTTAGTATAAAAAGTTGTTTGATGTGTGTAGAGTAGTTTAGTATGGGGTTTTGTTGAGATGATAGTGATGTGGTTATAATATTGGAAGACTATGTATTTATGTCAGTAAATAACAATGTACTAATAGTATGAAAAGAACACGTTCAAAGAACAATATATTATGTGTTGATAGTATTTAGTTTCTGTTATAAATAAACCTTAACATTTATTAGTAAAAAGTTTAATGCAATTTAAATTATTTAGCATCATGTGCAACACGTGTAAATCTGTCTCATCGTATTAATAGAGCTTAAAGCATACATATTGTACATATTATGTATAATTAATGTTTCGAAGCGATTGTGATTGCAGTTTAATTTTAATCATGCTATCTATATCACTTTCATCGGCTGGCATTAAATTAATGTTATATATCAAGGAGATAAACAATAAACATTGTTATATAAAATAACAATTTATAAAGTAGTCTCTAGACTGTAATACAAGCATCACATGCGTTTACGTGAATGCTGCACGAGTGCCCAAAAAGCTAATCATGCATTTTTATACAAGCTTATTCATTACTGCACTGATCTAAACGATCGTGCGTGCGTGTCAGTTATACTTACAGAACAGAAAATAGGAAGTTTCATCAATTAGCCGCCAGCTCATAATTTGCATGTCATTTGTTTCAATCATCGATCTTAACAATCATTCATGCATGACATCACGTAACGCATGTCATGCTGCATTCCCGTCTAGGGATCACATAACAATCGAGTGACCAGAAAAATAAGCTGTCACAATTAGCACGAACAAAAGTCAGCTCTCGTTTCTTATTCATTAAATCATAACGACGTTATTTCGGGCATTTCTGACGGTTAAGTGTTCCATTATGAAACAATTAATGTGTGACAGGTCACGGGTTCAGCGTATAACTGTGGGATAACATCCAATTACTGGCCCCGGGGCAATCAAGCAATTTGCGGTGCGTGTGCGCAGGGAGTGGGGCTAGGAAACATGCTTTATTTTGGGTTTAATTATTTTATAAGTGCAGTTTGGCTTTGGCAAATAACTCAACTGTTATAATATATTATAATTGTTTAGTCGGTAGGAATCCGACATAACCCACGGCTCCTTCCCCGGGAG
>CAJQZM010011034.1:0-20780 GCA_907164665.1 Colias nastes | reverse complement strand
AGCTGGAAATTCATTTTTCCTCTAGGTATTGTGGGTGACAAAAAAAACAATTACGCTATAAAGAAAAATGCTTATTACCTCTAAGTAGCATAATAATTTATTCAGGTGGCTATATTATATAACCACAATTTACAACTAAACAGTAATAAAAAGAATAATTTGGACACTGGACACTGTCCGAGGTGGAGCCATTAACAAAGAAAAGAAACATAATTTGCAAATAACAAAAATTTTATAATACATTGATTCCCATTCTAACTTTTCCTAATAAAGCTTTTTCAAGAAATCAAATACTAATTTGCAGCCAGTCCCTTTAACAATAAGTCATATTTTGCCTTAGCCATATATTATTTACATTTATCAGACGCCTGAACGCTATCCTATTGAGGGTTACGTCGTATGTATATCGATGTTATGAGGCGTATGCACTCTGACCTCGTCCAAATCGAAGTTAGACTTAATAGGCGTCTCAAGAGAGTTCCTTTCCAAGCGTTGAAAGGAAAAATACAATATCATTAGAGACGCTGTAATAAGAAATACATTTTTATACCTTAAGTCGTTTACAAAGGTACACTTTGCTGATACTATGTGATGATTCACTTTTTGTTCAACTTTCTATGCTGTGAAAATCGTAAATGTTTGATAAAACTTGTATGTTAATCATAAGGGCTAAATTGATTGCGATAAAATTAGCCAAACACATACGTCACACATACATAATTATGTTATTATCGCTCTATTTTTATCAGTTGAACAAATAAACTAAAAGCAGATCCATATATTAATCATCTTTTAATTATTGTAAATATGAATTGGCATGAAAAATAGCGCGTTATTGTTAAGGTACAATTATTAATGTAGTCCCTAGAGGATTGTACCGGAATACCGCTACTTATTTTCTTTGACATAAAAAGTTTTTTTCATAAACAACCTTTCTGAGAAAACTGAATGAATTCTGGAATAAGATGATATTGGCACAAGCTGATTATCAACCATAGAGGATCCGCAAAACACATGTAATTGCCGTGACAGTTTATTATCCGTGGTAATATTTATGATTTGCATCCGGAGAATTAAATAACATAAAAGATATTTGAACAAAAGGGTTTTTAATGATTTGGTAATATGTCATCTTTTAAACATTGTGCTAAATATTTTAATTGATAAACGGTTAATTTATCGATTATTATTCTGAAGGTATTCATTTGTACTTGAAATCATCATTAGTGAATTAATTATGGAAATAATAATTGGTACGCCCTATTAGAGCGTCTCTATAATTATTATCTGTATAATTATTACTGTTAATAATAGATACGACTAATGATGCTATCTACGATTAGTTTTACCTTACGTTACTTGTTAACTTTTACCCTGGAAGTGATCACTTATAAGTGATAAGGCCGCCAAATAAGTTGTAGGTACTCTTTCTTTTTTGTAAGTACTAGGTACCTATATATACCTATATTGTTAGGTTTCCTATGTGTACAACTGTAATAAAATTCGAAACTAAAATTGTGTTTTTTATTATATCATACTCTGTTTCATGCGCTACCAATCTCAGCGAGTTAGGTACTTTATATTCTGTAACAATTTCCATTTAATTTTACATTAAAGTAAAAGCAAACTTGCCTTTTGAAAATATGAATATTAATTAAAATTAAAGATACCTTTGACTCAGTACAGCTGTTGCCTGCCTACGTGACTACAAAATGCTACAAACTACAAAGCAAATACTTTCCGATTGTTTAATGTTTCAGCAATATCGTAATGAATTAATTAAGTTATTGTCATATGCAATTAACAACTGTTTAATTAATCGATTATTTTTAGCTCATTTTCTTTCTTTCTTTTGAACATGATTGTTTCATAATGACAGCCATACAGCGACAGCGATTTTGTTTAACTATGTATGGATAAACTACAGACATACAAGAAGACCTTAAAATAATGTGACACTATTCCGCAAAATCCAGGATTAACATGCATGTTGTTATAAAGGGCTCTTATCATCCTGCACTAGTTTTGATACATAGTACTTCAGCCAATTTACAAGCTAAGCATAAGAGACAACTACTTATTACTTAAACCATGTAAAGTTTGAACACTAAGCTTAAAGACACTAGAGTGAATCATGCATACAAGAATCTATGTAACAACATAATATATGATTATTCCTAAACAATTTTATAGACATTGTTTGATCTTTGGTACTGGGACGGTAAATAATGAAGTACCTTCATCATTATATACAGTAGGTTCCTACAGTTATTATTTTTATGGGCAAAATATATAAGCGCAGTTCCGGATTCAATCTGTTCGACCACTTTCGATTAATCTATAGGTACTTGAATATTATAAAGCTGAGTTTGTTTGTTTGTTTGTTTGAACGCGCTAATCTCGGGAACTACTGGTCCGATTTGAAAAATTCTTTCGGTATTAGATCGCCCATTTATCGAGGAAGGTTAAAGGCTATAGGTATATCATCACGCTAATACCAACAGGAGCGGAGCAATGTGTAGTAAGTAATATAACTATCACGACTCTATTTTATGTGCAACACATAATTCAAAGGTAAGGCAGATAATAAGATACCTATAATTATTGGCGTGTTTATATTTCTATTTGAAATTATAGGTAACCTGTTTTATTTTTCTTTGAAACTAGAGACTCTATTTAATCAAGAGCCTAGCTTCTACCATTTGTTACTATCATTACCAGACCCTTTTCCTTGCTATATTTAGAGCGGTAGTTTCAGGAATTTCATCTAGATTCACAATACCAATTAAGGTTATCAAAACATTTGTAATTAATTGTTTTAGATGCACGGACGAAATGATTATACTATCAGCTTACCTAGTCCACGTTCATTATTCAATATAGAGGTGCATGAAACTTAATTCTGTTTCCTAGTGTTGTGTACAAATAAGGGTTTAGTTCTAAACTTAGATAACTTATTTATAAAATAAAAATGTAAATACTTATATTTAAATATCTGGAAAATAGTATTTAATCTAAACATTTTTTGATTTTATTATTTAACAAAATATATCTAATAATTGAACACTATAAAATAATAAAAATACTTTGATCCCGGCTTCATGATCAAATACATATTATTTTTAAAAACTTTAGCATAATTTACTTGTATATTTCATGAACTTTCAGCATTTGAAATACTTTTAATAAATTGAGTCAAAAGATCATACTATTTTTAGGCGCTTTCTTCATTCATAGTCTGAAACAAATCTCACTAATTTGAATTACTTGCCACAATAATTGATTCTTGAATAAATATTTTTTGTTTCTTGAATAAGTAATAATTGAGTCGCACGGTTCGCTTTGGATGAATCAGTAAGTCTAAGAAAATCCAATTTAATTTAAATGGATCACCGAGAATTAGTTAACTTTAATACAATATTTTTTAATTATATCTTTCTGGCAAATTGAACTATATTTTAGAACTATTATTATTACCTAAAATAGGCGGTCTTGTAATTATTACACCGAACAAACTCACGCGCTTTTATTCGCCTTAGCCATGTTTATTTACCAGAATCACAATTTTAGCTGATTCGCGTATGAATCAACCACTTTTTCTTATTATAATTATTATTACATTGAATTTTGATTTTGAATTCTAAACACAATGTTAATATTATCAAGTAGGTATGTGTAAGTATGACAATAGCACTTAGGTATAAGCCGTTTCTGAGGTTTCTGAAGTTTCTGAGGCAAAGGGTATCATCATCCAAAAAAGAGTCGTTATAATTGAACATATCCATTACCAATCAAATTGACAAAATCTATTTCAAAATAATATCGTTTTAAACACACACGCACGCAATTATATTTCCAATCTATTTCTGACATGTCGCTAGAGATATTTCAAACAATTTATGTTCATGCTATATAAAAAAATGGCTGACCTATTGATTATTATCTGATTATGATTGATACCATACTAATTACAGTAATACCTTAGTAATACGATATATCCTTCGATAGAGGAAGAAAAATATAATACAGGAAAACAAACGTTATTTTAGCGAAACCATTCGAATACGCCAGTCAAGCGGATAATATAATGTATAAACATAAACATGAATGAGGAATTCAGAAAAATATATTCCTGTAAAAATACACTGATTTTATTATTTTCATAACAACAGCGTTTTATTATAAAACTATCGCTACACCCGCGGCCTCGCCCGCTTTGTCTTAAACTTAACAAATTGTATCTATAATACCTACTTCCCTATTGAATCACTCTATATTATATTAAAAAAACATCAAAATCTGTTGCGTGATTTTAAAGATCAGACACACAGATGGCGGAGCGACTTTGTTTTATACTATGTATTGATTCTCAATACGACATAATGCTAAGATACGTAAATACCTACTTTGCCAGTAGCTAAAAATAATATTGTTTTTTGGTCACGAAAATATCGTTTCCAAATTTAACTTCATAGTAGGTAGGTAATAATTATTAATCATTCACACGATACTTTACTTTGTATATAGCTATTATAATTCAAAAGAGAACTCTTAGGTACAGAAATATATTAATTGAATTTTAATGACGAGCTTGCCATTTTAATTAAAACTCGTATAAAATATTTTAAAGCTCTTTAATGTTTTCAAATATTTAACTAATAAATTAAAGGCAAATCAATCACGAAGTAGAACTAATTAGTTCACTTGAAACTTCACTAAATAATTATACGATTAAAATATATTAATATAAGTGAATTAATTTACTTAAAATTGAAATTATAATTAAAATCATGAAGACATAATCCAATGAGTTAATTAACTGAAAGCTCGCCCCAGGTGTATTTGCCCAGGAAAAAAACTAAAATAATAATATCAGTTATGTACTCAGCAATAATGTAGTTATACACAGATAATATAATAGTATACTAGTAGTACTATTTTTTTTTAATTCAAGTAGTTAGATACGATTTGAGGTTATCGGAAAATCATTATTCTTCTATGCCAACTGTTTTTGAGTTCATTCCTGCTGGTGAAACGAATAAACATGAAAACGCTATTGTAAAATATAATTGTATTTTTGTTATATCTATCGTATTGTATGTGCTTTCTCGTTAAATAATAAAGCCTACTTATAATTCTTAGAATTATGCTTGTTAAAAATTGTCCATGTAATATAATTTTCGTAGTCTTTTGTAGTTCGATTTTAATAAGTTCTTATACTTTTTGTTAAATTATAGTTAAATAATTGTTTACTTTTACCATTATTTATTCTTAGAATTGAATTGGAAAGCTTTCATTAAAAAACCATAACATAACAACCCGACCGCTCTTTATGATGACAACTAAAGTAAAAACTAAAATCTTTAATACGCAAAAAATAATTATGAGTTTTGTGAAAAAAATATTTACCTATTTACGTTCAAAATGTGGATAACTAAAAGAAACATCACATGACAGCTTAAACACCGTACCTGTAACATTTTACTACAACCACACGCAGTTGCAAAGGTAAAAAATAATACTACAAGACTTCAGAACACACCTATACATTCAACCCTTTTTTATTTATTGCACACAAAACCAGAAAATACAAATTTTACATAAAAACAGGACAACCCTTCTTATCTTCTATCTCATTTGATCCTAAAATCCTTAATTGAGGACGGCAGATGCACAACTAATTATTGTTGCAAATGCTAATGAACGCTTAGCATCAGGCACACCCCGGACACTCCATACAAAATTATCGTTTTGACAGTCACACTGTAGAGACTGCAAATGTGTGTGTTAACGCTTTATGGTTGGCACATTTGTGACTAGCGTAAAAAAAAATTCGCGTTTTTCTGATGAAATACATCCGTAAACAGCACAATATCTAACCATTTTCTACGAAAAACGATAATCACAAATCCAAAATAATAAAATTACTTTAAGTCAATTTGATTAATGTTGTCAATCTTCGTTGCGTATCGTCCTTGCGGGAAATGGGTACCATAATATGGCTGATCGTGCGGGTTGAGGTAAGTGTTTAATTTTGGCGGGGGGCGGAGAGTGTCCGTTCTGTAGCGTTTAGCTACTATTATGTATTCTGTGCATCAGGTGACGCCTGATAGTTTGCCTTTCCTTAAATGCTTGCTATTTTTATTTCGTGTTGGATTTTCTGTGATAATTTATATTAGACTCTAGTATGTTAGCTTATTAAAAAAGCCGAAAATTCAGCCTAAATATAAATAATACTATAAGTTAATCTCGCACTTATTACATTGTAATGTATCTGATTCATAATTACAACAATACAAAAATATATATCTATGTATGTAGAGATTAGAGGAATTATTAGTAGTAATAGGTATCTTATGAATAAACACAATCAAAATTAATTTTATTGAAATATAAACCTAGTAGAGAATTTCTATATGTAATATAATATGCAAATACCAAATTCAGATCCAGTGACCTGTATAAAGACGAAAGATGAAACAGTTAAATATTACAATAGTATTAATATTTATAAAGATAATTTAAAATGATACATTTGTAGAGAGTTCCAGATTCTGAATGTAAAATAAACTAGCAAGTCATCCAACAAATTTCATAGCGCGGGAACATCTCCTAACCAAATTTAAGGCGACCACTTTACAAAGACCTCTGGAACTTACGTGATATGACACATAAAACTGCACTGCAACTGCTTGCATAAAATTAGGGCTGTCACTCATGAAGTTTTATAGCAGGGTACTTATAATCTAAGAAAATATAAAATACGTCAAAAGCGTCAAAATCACCTATAATTTGTTCAAGTTATACAAGTTTAATATTATTTACTTTATTACCTGTTAATTCATACAGATAAGTAATTAATTTTATACTTTCAATTTTAATATCTACAATTGTCTAAAAAGCTCTACTTTCTCTAACCTAAAAATAATTTTCGTAGAAATACCAAGTATTAAAATCCAAACAGACTATTAATATCAATATTTTTTTTTTGTGTGGTGTCTCTCAATGTTAGCCAGAAGGGTTTCTACATTTTAACGCGGACGCGTGGGTGAACTGAAGGTTCACCCTGGTAGCGACATGCGCAAGGGCGTCCCCCCTTGACGGGTAATATCAATATGTTATAACAAACATACCTACATACTAATATTATCTAAAAACATTCAGGTCAGATATTAAAGAGTTATGAATAAAAAAAAATGCGAATGGAATCCATTAAAATTGTTAATCAAAAAATATCTCACATAACAAACTAGCTATATCGAGAATTTAACGTAAAAATACAGCAATATAACGATTTATTCTCAACTGCGTGTTTTCCCTCCGCTTATAAATTCTTGACGCACACCCCTAGCTGAGGTCAGGATAAACTGGCAGATATCAGCCACTACATTCTAGTTCGGGAGACGCGACCAGACGGCGCCAAATTTTATGACTCACTTTTGCCAAAATACGTACCGATTCAGTGCATTTGGCACTATAAAATCTATCCTCTGTTACTATTCTTACTTGATGTATAATAACGCTATTGTTAACCAAACGTTCTTTTAAATCTAGAAGCAAAATATGTTTATGGATGTTCGAGATATTGCAAAAGATTTTATCACACATTGAGTAACATTTTCAACTTTTCACATATTCACTTACTGAGCACGTAGTTCTTCCAATTCGACGAAGCCTAAATCGATATAATAAGACAAGCACTGAATTCTTACATCTCATAATAACATAAATGTGTTTTCGCCTTACTGTTTTTATAAGATATTTATTTATTTATTTATTTTTTTTTTATTTATCATAGATGCACCAACAGTAGCTCAATTTGTAACAATAAATAAGTATTCGTACATAAAATCCTATTCTAAATTGGCTACTAATTATAGGTACATACAGCATTACATGAACATTGGATTGAATTTAGTATTTAATCTAAATTATACATTGTCAAAAATAATACATTAGAGGAATTCAATGACAGTGTCACTTACAGATAATTCCAATAATTTTAATCTTAAAAGACCAAAACGAGTCGTGAAAAATGTCAACATCATTATTTATATTAATCTTATTGAAAGCACGCATTAGTCTGTTCATGGGGCTATACTTCTTTAAGTTTGTACGAGACGAAGAGGCAGAAAAAGTATTAACTATCGCATAACATGGGATTGAACGGGGAACAGTTAAATTAATATAAGTTAGAAGATTGGTGTTTAGATTGCCATTTACGATTTTATGCAAAGTATAAAGATCCAAAAGGTGACGACGATTTTCCAAAGAAATAAGTTTGAAATGCTCTAACCTATCATTGTATGGGGCCCTAAAGTTGATGTGAGCATCCTTAAAAGCTAAAAATTTTGTGAATGCCTTTTGTACTTTTTCTATTCGTGCAATGTCTCGTTGATAGTGAGGGTTCCATATTGCACTAGCATATTCTAGCACACTGCGGACGAGAGAATTGAATAAAATAACCAAAGGCGCAGTTCTGTGAAAATCCTTAGTATTTCTTTTGATAAAACCTAACATACGCCATGCTTTTGAAATAATATCCTCAAAGTGATGCGAGAAAGTAAGTTTAGAGTCAAAGTATACACCCAAATCGCGAGCAACAGATACTTCCTTTATAGGTTCCATGTTAATGTTATAAACTGAATTTAATTTATTAATTTTTCTAGAGAATTTAATATGTAAACACTTGACAACATTAATTTCCATCCTATTATCAATACACCATTTATGAACAGCATTTATGTCTTGTTGAAGTAAAAATGCATCTGCCAAACTATTTACCGTCCTATACAATTTTAAATCATCTGCAAAGATTGTACATTGACTATATTTTACACAGTCTGAAATATCGTTTATAAAAATCAAGAAAAGGGCCGGGCCTAGATGCGAGCCCTGAGGGACACCAGAAGTTGCAACAAATTCATGGGACGTATAACCCCCCACGGTAACTAACAGTATTCTATTGTGAAGATAAGAATGAAACCAATCCAAAAGACGCGATATGCATTACTGTTCGTGATTATACCTTCTTGGTATCTCAAAAGTCCTTTGTTCTCTGAAACAGGTAAACAAATATAATGAAAAATTGTCTGTTATATTTAAATAAAAGATTTTAGCAAGATGCAGGTTCCAATCCCGCCCCGTAAGCGATTTTTTATTCTTTAAAAATTGATATTTATAAAGCATTTGAATGCTATAAAACTAAAATATAAAATTGAATAAAACATCACAACAAGCATATCTCTATAACCAATTCTATAACAACTATAGTACTTAATAGAAATATCGACTGTCAATCGATAACGTTTTCTTTTGAGCCCTCTCTTTGAAACGTTTGCAAAATAAATAAATCTCACAGAATACATCTGTATCAATAGTTGTTCCCCAAATTCACTAAACAACTGTAGGGGAGTAAACAATATTTAGTTTCATGTCGTATGTAGCAAGTATGTATAAACTTATCCGATCATAAAATATTTACTCCGTAAGTAATGTGTACATAAAATTAATATTGGCCAAAATTGACATTCAACAAATAATATTATGTTTACTTATTCGTTCATAAAAATGTGATAGTGGTTTTCATAAAACTGTATAAACAAAAATGGTATACAGGATAACAATCTTTATGGTAAACATTGAACATATTTTATGAGAAAGTGAGCGCATAAACTAGGTAAACCTGTCAAATGAGTGGTTCCCGCCGCTCACTTTGGTTCACAGATAACATAAATAAAATTAATGTTATATGCTACGAGTATTCTACTTTAAATCTTGACTTTTTGTGAAGTTATTCTAATTTTATATACGGTGTTTATAAGGATGTAGGTGATATTTATAGGGGTATTAAAATGTTAATAGCTTTAATACTATTCATAAAAGAAAATTACACTTCACACTGCTATGGAACTTTTGAATTGGCGTTTTTCCCTTATGCTCTGCCAAAATAATATAATATTTAATAATTTATTAAATCATAACGTGATTAGTAACGTGAGTAGATTCTAAACTCCAATATAAATTTATACAAAAAAAGGAAATACATTAACAAAACTCCTTACACTTAAGTCATGCCGAACACGGTACGCCGTACAGCCATAAAACTATTTTGACTCATTTCGCCACGTAATCTTTGTTACTTCCGTACAAGCGCGAATAGGGTTGCGCATTGCGGCCCGAATGCCGCTTCTATAAGCTGACTTATAAATTGCTTTAATTTAATAGATCGCAACTGTGAACTGAGGGGTTCACCGCTTACACTCATTTTTCTCTGGGGACGCTATCGTAACATAAATAACGTCGAATTCAAAGTCAGAAACATTCATGGAGCTCCCGACAAGATAAATACGAGTTTATTTCCTTGGGAAACTCCAAATGGCTGGGACACACCTCCCCAAAATAAATTTAACTTTTTTAATTTGTATTTTTCGCTTTGAACGCGAATAGCGAGTGAAGTGTTTATGTTATTAAAGGATTGGAATATACATTTCGTATCCATTAGTACGCCTTTCGAGTCTCGAAAACCTTTTTATAAACAACATTAAAAATGTGTTAGGTGACTCTTATATTCCTGGCTTTAAAATAAAAAAAGATACCCTTATTTAAATAACAATATCAAATTATACACAAATACAAGAAACAATACCTTACAAGACACATAAATGAAAAAATGAAAGAAAAATGAACATACCTATAACATTTTCGTACAAATCCATTTTTTTAAACTCCATTATGAAACAAAATATATTTCCATTAATTAATCCGTTTGCCAACACGTGAACCAGTGCGTGGGTGAATTCGATAATATTTAAGCCTTTAAAAATACGTAAATTATTCAGTGAAAAGATTCCGATTACATGCAATGATTTTAATCCCTAAATCTGTATATTCCTAACTTCAGAATACCAGAGTTAAGCTGCTTTAAACTTTTAATTAACTGCCCGCTTCCGTTTTACTGAATTTATTTTAATTTACAAAAATAAATCAGCACATTTAAAGTACCTTTATTTTGTTAGAATGAAAGTTGTTTATCTGTACAGAGAAAGATATTATTAATTATAAACTGCATTTTTTAACTCTTTAAAATTAGAAACCCACATACATCTTTACAAAGTGTTAGAATAATTAGAAGCTAGGCTAAACAGCTATTAAACCATAAATTCATCATGACCTCAATAAAGTGTTTTATGAGTAAATAGAAATTACTTTTGATTCTTCTGTTACTTCAATAAAATAACACTTATTACGTGGTAGTATGTAATCACAGTAGTAAAAACATAAACAGATATGAGAGCAATTTAATAAATGTCTACATTAGAACTGAAATATAAATTAACCGCAACTAGCTGAAGATTTATACGCCACAGGTGTAGTTATTGTTAAAGTTTAATAAGTCCCGACCGTAACATAGGGTTACAGTAAAGTTTCTGTAAGACGTGTGGTCTGAAATTTAATATTAATTCGTTTCAATGGCCGTTTATTGTAGATTCGCTTAAAACAAGCGGTTTAGACTTTAGAGTTTAGAGGTTGTATGTATGCAAATTTTATTAGCCATTCCTGTAAAGCTATTTAAACTAAAAGCTTTAGTGTAATTCTAGAGGACAGTGGAAAAATAGTCGCGATAAAATCTAAATAAGGTATACTGTACTTACGTGTTGGAGTACTTGATTTTTCAACCTTTTGCGTGCGCTGGGAAAAAGGTTAGATGGCTTTATCGTCGTCACCTTTCATATGTAAGATTGAAGACATACCCATTTTTTATATCACAAATATTGAAGATAGTCCACCTGAATCATCAGGTAGTATGGCACGTATCCCTTTTAGTTTATTTGTACTTTGTAGTAAGGCAATAAGTTTTTTCGTTTGTTTTAAATATTTATATCGAAAGCGCGATTCGAAACTTGGTTGCAAGACTTGGTTGACAAAATGCAATACAAAAGAGCAATTGACAGCAATATTTATTCTTTTTAGATAAAGAATTATAATATCTATTCTTTAAAAAAATATACCTAATGTAAAAAAATATTTTTTCTTACCTTCTAACGAACATAATATCTTTGTGCAGCAAGACATTCTTCGTCTACATTAAAGGAATAAAAACACGAAGAGGTCTCGCGTGACCTAATACTTACTACGCATTTTTTTCTATATTATTTTGATTTCCCTTCCATACTAGTATATTGTAAGCCACAGTATTAGATGTTTTACATATAAACGAATCTAGTATTACCATTTTCGTTCTTAGAAATTCCTTCCGCAATTTCCTCGGAAGCACAGGTTGTCTTGCCTTTATATGCATAATATTATCTTCTTGAATGTTTGTTTGGATTGTGTCAATATATGCTGGTTCCTTGGTATTGCTTTTTTTCTCCTATTATTTTGAACAAATCTGGCATTTGTTAAAATGTATAATGTTTTGAAAAACCCAAAAATATTGCAATACCTACAAAAAAGAGCGAGAGCGAGCACACGTTTCAGAAGTGAAACTTTTTTGGCAAGATTACATAGAAGAAAAGATACCAAAATCGTCACCTTACTCCATGATGTGACGGTAATGCCATGACGCGACCTTGAAATTTTACTCTCAACGTGCCTAAAGAAGATTCCTTTCAAGAAAAAACATAAAAAAATGCTGAAGAGGTGTAAAAACTTCATTACTCGTTCATATAGTCCGATGGTTTAGTTTTTTTAACACATTGTAAAATAATAAATAAATAATACCACTATAATAATTATTTTATGTTTCAACTTAATATAATTTATTGTAGTTACAATTATAACATTTTGTAATGAAAAAGCGTATGTACCTTAAAATATACATCAATAAGGCAGGAATTATGTAGTCTAGGGGATGAAAAATATCTAAATATTTCAGTTTAAGCAAAAATAGTTTAATAAGTTAATAAGGTCTTACTCTATTACAATATTTCAACGCAAAGGGGTTATTTAGATAACATTCAACAAAATCAGGTACGAAAAGAAAAGAAATTTAAATTATTGTATTTCATTTAATGAAATACATAAATTCGGGTTGGCACAACTACAAAGTAGGCATCAACAATCCAAATATAGAGAAGAATTTTTCAGTCGTAGAAACTTCAGGACTCTTGCTTCTATTATTTCAGTACAACAGTGACATGATTGCATACTATCTGATCACAATTTTTATAATCTTTTTGGTTCATTTTCTAACAAAATAAGCTTGCCAAATTTACTATATTTTGTAACAAAGAATATTTAAATAACAAGAATTTCGGTCCTTCTCTACAATTTTAAACTCTACATAGAGAAGAATACAAAAGCTTTTTTAAACTATTTAAGTACACTTTTATTTAAAACGTGAAAAATCGCTATTCATGCTTAAAATTCGTCTTAACGACAAATCTCATAAAATTATAGTTTTTCTTTTACAAAGAAGCATAGTTAATTAAAATATCCTTCTACAAACGTAAGACGCAAAAAGTGCAAAAGCCGTGGAGAAAGGAAAAAGAAAATTAATATTATAGAAACCGTTTAAAGAAAATATTGTTTTAAGACAGAAATTAGGCAGAGAAAAAATATTCTATGTTTCATAATAGGTACTTTTGTAATAAAATCAAAAGCAAGCTTGAGTAACTACACTTTCTCCGACAAATAATAATAATATTTTCAAGCCGTAAAAGTAATAAAATATTCTTATAAACATTCACTTGAGATACAATATAAAAATTACGTCTTTGAATTCATTATGTTCATTTTAAATTGATACATTACTGAAGTGTTTATCTGGCTTCCGTAATTAACATTTCATAATGGAGTAAAATTTCGTGTTTAAAAGCAATCGATGTAGCTTTCTCTGTATTGGTTAAAAGCCAAACCTTTTATTACTCCACATTACTTTTGAACTTTATTGAATTAGAATCACTAATTAATATTCCACTTCGACTTAGACACCTAGCCACCCATATAACTCATTCAATATTTATATACAACGACCGAAAAAACTTCAACTTTCGCAAACTTTTCCGTTGCCCGTAATTATTTTCGTGAAAATTAATTTCGTCCCAATTAGCAGGCGAAATATTAAACATTATACCTATTTACGTTCAATATTTTCGTATATAGCAACCAATTACTGAATTTAGAATATTTTGAACACTTTATAAAAAGATCTGGCAGTTTATTTTTAGTACTAACTAAATAGAACTTACCTATTCAAAGTATTGTAACTATTGTATGATCAGATTCACAAACAAACTCTTTAAAACGATTCTGGGACGAAATACTAAGAAACAATAATCACAAAATAAACCGACAAAATATAATGACCCTCTTATCCGCGTTACTTTTGATCCTTTTTGATGGTGTCACGAGTGTTGTGGCTGAAGCACGACTGCACAAACGACCACTTTTATTTATTTGTGAAACTAAAACACTAGCAAAACATTTGTTTCAGACACCCGTCTCTTCCACAGTGCTAGTTTCGAGTTTATATTTCGCTATTATTGCGTGCAATTTTTAATTCAAATTCACGTAGATTTTTTGATAAACAAAGAATACATTTTTCAGCGCAATTTAGGTAGGTATATTAACAATTAATTTTCGATGAACATTTTCAAACAATGCGGTGTATTAATTTCGAACTAATCCAAATATTGAAGTCAGTTGTGATCAGATAATATGCGCCTATCTAGAATTTAGTAATGCTAACACATTTATCTCATAACGTAAGTAATAATCAAGGCTATTATTCCTAGAAGTTTGTACAGCGTGTGACGAGACATCCCTCGATTGTCTGAACCATCTGGAAGGAAAATAAATGGAATAATTAATAAGGTTACAATAAGTCCGAAGATAATTACAACATAATACAATATGCCATAAATTAATTTGTGTGCCATTCGGGGCTTATTTGATTTGTTTGCTCTTTTTCACCCCCAATGACCTCCTTATGTAGCTTTGATTTTCGTTCAACGAAGCCTTCGGGGTCCAAAATTGATTCTTTAAATATACTGTCTCTAAACTTATATGAAAAAACCTCATTTTAAGGATATATTTGAATAGTGCTTCATTCTTTACCGCATGCAGGGTTTTATGAATAACCCCCTACAATGATATTAACATAAATCAGCATAACTCGAACGATATTATGTCCTTATCCCCTTTGGCTCAAGTGTGACGTCACAACTTAGTGCCTTGATAGATTGAAGTATATTCCCCGCTGACAGTTTCAGACCCGCACGGTCCGACAAAGGTCCAACTTTCACGCAGTTAATGATAGCATTATGCAATATTCGGCCAAATTACTATCTATTAGTACGATCTCTGCCCTTTCCATGATAACTACGCTATATTAATGTGTAGATTCGGTTGTAGATCTAATAAATCTACAAACGACATTGGACACTTTATTTTGAGTTACATACAAAATTTATTATTAAGAATGGAACATCCCCAATTTCATCAATACGAAACTAACAGTTTGTAAAATATTTTAAGCAATAGTTTGTCAGTCTATTACTTAAAGAAAAACTTAACATAATTTTGAACTATAAAGCAATATATAGAACTATATATTTTTGCGTTAAACACTGATATTTAAGAAACACACAACTGGTATTAAAGAAATTGATAGAAAATATATGAAATTTGTCATAATACGAGAGCATTTGACCATCCTTAACGACACTAGCAGCTGTTACAGCAGCCAATGTGTTTTTGTTTCAAAGTTGGATTCATTCCCAAGCCGGGAAATTAATACTTCAAAAATCGGGCAAGAGATTTTATCTTATTGGACATATTAATTACCTTATTAACTGATATTTGATTGTCTGAATTAATAGTCACTTTAAATAGACGTTGACTGAGTCGTAAACATTATCATTTGTACAATAATTTGTAGAATAAAAACATATTTATTATTATTATAATTTGGATAATAATGTTATATTTTGTGCCATATTTTTCCAATTTTCTCGATCATTCTGGATCATTTTGGACGTTTGGTTAGCGTTAGCTACTACAAAGTATTATTTGTTCGGTAATAAACTTATTTCATTTGTAAACGTGTCGTTGTATATTAGGTAAGATACTTAGATAGATTAACTATTACGATACATTAGATATTGGACTGATTACTTATTAAAACACTTTTGTATCGTTCATCCGAACTACATTATTTCTTATTCTGAGGCCGAACTACGTATGTGTCAAAACAACATTTAAGTGGTATCCATCAAAGGAGATATTAAGTAAATATTGGTAGCAACTTTACTATCTTTATTATTCATATTTCGATTTGAGGAAATTGTCGTTCCGTGACCTTAATCCTTATAAATTATTCAGCATCACAAATTTATTTTACACCTTTCGCTTTTCTGATTGGAACATCAAAGTTTTTGTCAAATAAATAACGATTTTATTTAGCAACTCGCAGCCTTGAGGTGTTTCTGCGTAAATAATTTATTTGAGGATTTATTGATAAATCAAACAAACTTTGTATAGAAAGTAACAACCTACGTCCAAAATCATACAAAGGTTGGCATCGTTGATGTTTACTTGGATCATTGAACACGAAATGTATTTGATATAAGTTACATAGGTATATTATTTTATTTTAGGATATGTTAGATTGAGTTGTTTTTTTTTTAGATTTTGTTAATATTATATAAGTATGGAGTTAAAGTTTAATTATTCATGTTTTAAGTAGAAAAAACTTCTAATTAATATGATTGGTACAAAGAATATCCCTTAGATATTATGAACTAAGATAAGGTAGTTACCAAAAATTACATATTATAATTGTTTATCTTTATTTGTACCGTAAATATCCACTCATAAATATATACTGTTTTTCCTCCAACATTATTGTAAGCGCGATTTAAACGTCCCTAAGACTACAATAAAGCTGAATAGGAGGAAAAAACAAACCTCCTTCTGATTGAAGAGAATTTAATTAATTCGAATGGCTTTTTGTATCTGTACAAAAAACACAAATGTTACAAAATCGTACTCACTAAATTTTATTTATCTAATCAAGGCAATATTGGTTTATTCTGGTTCAGAATTTCGAAATAGAAGAACCCTTTGATAAAATATGGACTTTGCACAGCGCATAAAACAAAAGGCATTCAGTTCTTACAACAAAGCTTAAACGGACGTCTAATAATACATGACGGCATTAAAAGCATTCGCTTTACAAATTATTTTTTATTTTCATCCCGCGTGTAAATTTTAAATCAAATGTATTCAAAGCCAATCGTTTATTTACATAAATGTGACATCTATGTATTATTTTGCACGATTCCAACTAGTCTAAGTGATAAGTTGAAAATGGCGAAAAATAGAGATAAGTCTCTTAAAAATACGTGCGATAGCTCATTTGATTCGGAATGACGTCTAGAAAAATGTATCGAAAATGTGTATTAGCACACAAAAAATTGCAAAAGTTATAAACAAATTAAGTTGCAAAAAAAAAGGTATTTCGTTTTTTGTTAATAACTCCGAAATTATTAACATTTCAGAAATTTTGAAAAAAGATTCTTAAAGAAGAGAAAATTTCCAACGAAAAACTCTCGACTCCAGGAATTCTATCTCCATTATTTATAATTTTAATTTAACGCTGAAAATAGGCCTCCGCGCGGCATTTTTAGGTAGCGCGCGCGGCTTCAAAACCGAGCACGTCACACTAATTATTTTTTTAAGGTATTAAATATTAATTTAAAAATTTAAAAAAATTATGGTGTATTCCGAACACTTCATAGAATTTGCTCCCGTTGACACCGTAAATGTTACGAAGGAGCACTACATCTAGAACGTGCTAGACTTTATATTGAAGGTGACATTTCGTTTATAGAACCAAATAAATATTTTACGGTATACTTCAGTGAGATCAATTTAAAATAATACCTAAAATCTATGAAAAATGTGTTACATATCGATTGTTAGGTAAAAATTTTGGAAATCAAATCAATTGAATTTCAAACACTTCTTCTATCCAAATTTTTAATTATTTTTAATTTCTAACACTTACCTACTTAATATATTTTGATATCATTGTAATAAACGTAAATAGAGCACAACATTAACTTATACACCATTTTGTAAAACGCCCAAAAAATACGTGTAAAAATTGCAATTCACTGGATAATGGTGTTATTTACTGAAAGTTATACAATCTTAGCCGAACTCTTAATCGCATCCAAAGTTTCATCGAAGGATAATCAGGTCCGAAGTTGCCCAAATCCATGAAAACTTTCTCTTGTGCAATTTTACGATAGTGCTGTTGTTACTTTATCGAAATTACTGTATTTAATTAAAGGGAATTCTTGTTAATATTACTTTTTATTCATAAATATCAACAGCTACTACATGCACGTTATTTTTACGAACATTACTTAACTATTGATTTACTTTCTAAAATAGTGATGAATAGAATAAAAAATTAGATTAGGTGTGCAATCTTCGAGTTAGCTAACACATAATACTGGTTTTATAAATGAATATATAATATCTGAAACTAAGTAAATGTACCGAAGTCCAAAAGTTATCTGAAGTAAGGTTTCAGTTCAAATAAACGAGCTAAAGACTTCTTCCTACATTCTGAAACTATGAAATTCAAACTCGTAAGAAATGTTACACAACTAACTGCAGTACGAATTATTTCACCTTGTACGCTAACTTTAACGTTAAAATATTCATCAAAATAATGTATAAAATATTATGATGTATAAAAAGTTAGTTATTAATAATTATTATGATTACTTAATATAAGGGAGTCAGTCATGATTTATCTCAAAACACATTTATATGATATTCCACTTTTAGTAAGAAATTGGTCCACAAAATTGTGACACATTCTTTATTCTTAACTCTGTAAAACAAAGAAATATTTTTATATTCATAACTTTATTAATTACCTATAATATAAAATAACTTCTTTAATTGCTCTATAATTTTGTTGATATCCAGTCTATTACCACACTGTTTAACTGTCTTGTTATTATTATTAGATATCTACTATTTGAATAATCAATGCATAGATGTATTTACGCGTGGACAATATTCACATTGCAGTACAATTACGTAACATGCTAAATGGATTTAATATTCAAAACTAGAGCGCAATTGATATCAAATATCGATAATTAGACTACAGCGATGTACCGTTTAAACATAATGAAAGACTGGTATGGTTTAATTAAGGTTTTATTAGTAATTATTAAGATTATTACTTTGATGCATTATTTAATGTTTTAGCAAATTCCTTTAAAAACGTTTTTTTTTTCAGTTTATGTTTTTTTTAATTAAAATTAAAAGTTGCTATGTGGCGTCGACTTAAGTAATTATCCGAAATCTATATTTTTATCATCTATTTTTTGCCATAGATACAGGACAAAGTGAAAAAAAAGAGTTATAATATAAAACCTGACGTACATAAATATTACCTACGTGGCATTAATTGTATCTAGATAATAATATAAGTTGCTCCAAAAATGCCTCTCTGTCCTATATTTGTTCCTCACCAGTTGGCCTAAGCGAACTGCATGATAACTTGTTGTAAAAAACACAAAATTAGAGTGTCGGCTAAGCCCTTTGCTTTTCAATTGGATAGCACATGATAAACCCAATTCAAAGCATAGTTTTTCCAATTTAATGCTTCATTTTTTTTCTTTGTGATACTTTTACTGCATAAAACAAAAAATTGATACAGTCCTATTACGGCACAGAGATTCGTGAAATTTGCGGCGTTCAACTAGTTTCATAATTACAAACAAGTACGTTTGCTCACATTTACCGAACCCGCATGACTTCCGGGGACTATTTACATATTGTGTAAATGCTCATAAATTAGTTCATATTACAATATGTAACTTGACAACCGGTCTGGATGCTCTGAGCATAAACATTATCCGTCTTATTATGAAACACAGACTAACTACAAATCGGGTCTTGAACGTTTGAAAACTAAGGCCTAAGTAAAGTCTTATTAAAAAACATGATTAAGCGTTAAACCATAGACAAGTAAAAGTTTAAACGTCTGTACTAAAAGTTTAACCTGGTTTAAACCCAGACTCCATAGTCTGGGTTTAAAACAGGTCTAATTAAGTTTTTGTAATAAGACGCTCTACGTGTACTATCATTATTTGGATACATTCATGTTTCAGGAAAAATATAAACCTAATTCTAAAGGAATATTGGATTGCTATAAAGCATATATATTAAGAATGCCTTCTCCTACTACAAAGAAATAGCACTCAACGGAATTACTACTAGGTAAATGCGTTTTCTGATGTTCTCGACCTAAGAGAATTTATTACGTACTTTGTGATAAGTCGTTGCATCAATATATCGTCTGACTGGGGATATAAATTATATGGGAAAGAACAATAATTAAGAGTCTTAGACTGTACTTGGAAGTTTTCTGTAAAGTTTTTGTAATTTATGTCTTTGGTGTGTAGATATAAGGATTTGTTTAATTACCAAGGCCTTACATATTAATAATAATTATTATAAAAATAATATTAAAATTCATGTTGATACAAACAATTTCTCCCAGATCACCTACCTACATTAGTTTCGCTTTTTGATTTTATTTTCAAACAATCTATGGCGCTCTGTTGTACCATTACATTTTTATGAGCCTCTGTAGTAATCAGTACAATGATATAACGAAAATATACAAAACTAAATGTAAGCCTTAATAATGTTACGTACCTATCAATTTTAGTGAGCGTATGAAACAGTTATAGCAACATACAGGTAAATTAGCTTGGAGAAATTTTTGCATATGTAGTGGT